>JBBPBX010007890.1:46476-57408 GCA_038048925.1 Garcialebias charrua | reverse complement strand
ACGCCAAAGGCTCGTAGAGTTGCTGAACTCTCACACTTACAGGCTTTTCTGCACAAAGCTTTGCTTCACCCAAACTTCATTATACAAATGCACAAACAGACTAAACACACATTTCACTGGAAGTTACTTAAAGGAGACCAAATATTGGTTTCATAAATTTTTATGGTATGTCTGTGGGCTATCCAGACCATGTTCATTCAATTTAATACACAAAATAATTCTTAGATAATAAAATATCCCCTTTTTAGTTCTGCCTTTTCTCATTTCCGTTCTGAACAGGCTGTTTATGATAATGAGCTCTGAAGGCCACGCCCTTCAAAAATCTGTTTACATTAACTCCGCCCTCCAAAGGGTTTACGTTAGCATTTCTTGCACTTTAGAAATGGCTAGTGCTAGCTTAAGATAACTTACCGAAAGCCGTATGCGCGCGCCGCCATTTGCTGCACCTGTTAGCATTAGCCCACCCGAATCCGAGGCTAATGTTAGCTCGTTCCTCCTCCGCCCGCTTAGCTCCGCTCGTTGCATGCGGCGCTTTGGGAGCGATCGCAGACACATACACAAAGTTCACCGAGTGTTTCCAGATAATTTATCCATATGAGGCAACCTCTGATTGGACGCACGGTCCTCAAAAGCCAGCAGCTCCCGGCGGAAGATGGTCCCTTCGCCGGCATGTCCAATCCCCGCCCGCTTTGCTCCGCTCGTTGCATGGTCAGGCAGCGGTGATCTGCTCGTTTTACGTCTGCCGGCTGCTCGTTGGGAGCGATCGCTAATACGCTAAAAATTGAACTAAAACGTAAAAATAACAATTATACTTTATTTATAAAGCCATTTAAAACAACCACAGCTGCAACAAAGTGCTGTACACATGAAATTAAGAACATTTAAACAAAAGATGAGATGAAATCAGGAAAAACAACCGTCACGTCTTTTATACTGAAGTGGGTTGAGCCTAACCAGGGGTTGCTAGGTGAGGGGCTGGACTCAGGTTTGGGGTGGGTTGTCCTACGGCTTGTGACATCACAAACCGCAGGATTTGAAAACGAGACATTTATATCCCTGAAAAATAAATCTACTTAGAGTAAATATACCACTGGGTGCATTTCTTTGGCCCTAGGACTGTTTTTTTAAGAAGTAAATACCCAAAGTAGAGTAAAAAAAAACATTAAAAAGTGAATTTTGCATCTGTGGTCCCCTTTAACTGAGGAGTTTCAACTTGACCTCAGTGAAACTGAACATTCACCTGAGCCCCCCCTCTCTCACCCCTGCAGCTCTCCTTTCCCCCCTCCCTTTGCTCTCTCTGCTCCCCGCCCTCCCTGCAGCTCTCAGTCTGCAGCTTTCTGCTGACTCCAGGAATTATGATCTGTTTCCCGTCCGCAGGAATAATAGAATGCAGAGGAGACGGGGAGAGCCGGGAACAGCTCTGTGGAACAGTGGTGAGGCGTCCAGCTCCACTGTGGTCACACTGCGCGTGTGCCTGTAAATGTACTCAGACCCAGATGTTCAAACGCACCTTTTCATTTCCATTAACTTCACACATTAGAGGATTATGCTTGGACGCAGAAACGCACGTTTCGCCTCAACTGTTGCTCATAAATCTTCTTCGCCCTCCTCCACAGTTATCTCGACGGTAAACTCCTCGTGTACACAACCACGCGACGGGCTGCGGATCTCTCTCCACCAGAGCCTCCGGGGCACTTAACACTATCGGCAGTTGAGATCCAGCCACTCCAGCGTGTTTGGAGTGTGTGTGGAGTGTGTCCTCAGCCGCGTAAATATTTATCACACGGCTACCCCAGGAATTTTAATGAGCACGGATGGAGAGCGGCGAGCACAGCCGAGCCAGAGGAGAGGCGCGGCGATGAGAAGCGACACGTTGCCGTGTCGTGTTGTGGCTTTTTAATATCAAAATAAATCATTACTGATTTCCTGTGGTCTTGCACATAGTGACTATACGCTGCGGACAGGGCTGCAGAAAGGATATTTGTCAAAGTGAAGACTTTTGTGTTTGTGTGTTTACAATAAAAACTGAGGTTTGGAGTTTTCCTTTAGCGGCTTGCACTAAAAACCACAACAATTATGTCATTTTTACCAATTATTTTCCCTTTTTATTTACATCTGGCAGTGGCTTTTAGCCCATCACCGCCAAAATTTAGATTTTAATTTAATCTTGTTAATAGGATCAAGACCAATGCAACCAACATCTGGCTTTTAATCAGAGTCAGGGTCAGAGAATCTTCATTGTCATTTGCACCGCATGTGGTACATGTGATGAAACAAGATTATGTACGCAGGGTCCCAGTTACATCCAACAATAAAATGTAAGATAAGAACAGTAATAACTTCTAAGATACATCTAATAACATCTAAGATCAAAGACAAACCTAAACTAACCTAAACTTAACTAAAATCTCAGCTCTACGGCCACTTTACCCTGAAAGCAACTAGCCGAAGCTAACGAGCTAATGGAAAGGGTTAATTAGAAGTAAAGATGGGCAGGGGCTCATCTTTTTTTTTACAGTTTTAAACTGTACATTTTATTATTTTAAATTATTTGATGTTAACAGTGTTCCACTGTGAATAAAATGTGGGGTTTTGAGATTTACAAATCATTGCATTCTGTTTGTATTTACGTTTTGTACTCTTTAATTTATTTCTAAACTACAAGCATGTCAGGATATCCCCGTGTGTGCGTACGTGCATGCATGTGTGCACACACATTCGTATGAGTAGTGTACATACTCATCAGGGTGACAGGGCCACCCCTTAGAGGTCACTTAACACATTGTGTGGAGGCCAAGCTGCATGGGGAGTCAGGGAAGGAAACCTGAGCTGTGACTCTCACAGCTCTCCTGCACACAGACACAAACACACACACATTTGGAAAGAGACACACTGGACCTGACCTTTGACACCTGGCTGGGAGTGGCTAATAACTGTCTTGGATTCCCAAATCCAGCCGCTTACAACACCGATGCTTTATTGGCTCTATGAAAACACGAAATCCCTCATTTGCGTCGTCAAAAAGGGACACAAATCCGACCCTTGGATCTTCATTTACTCTCCTGGGTTTCCCAGAACCTCCTAAAACAACAGATATGTTTGAGAAAAATAAAAAAAATTAAGTTTAGCCATAAAAATTCAAGCTTTTGATTTTACTTTGGTGCTCAAAATCAGCAAGATCCCAATCAGCCATTTCAAACTTTACACAGTTTTGATGTAAAACGTTAAATAGTTTATAAGAAAAACACGAGCGCCAAATTATAAATAATACAAATTTGCATTCGCTGACAGCAAATGAGAACAATTAGTTGTATACAAGCCCAAGTCAGTACAAGCAAACATATACATACACATATAGATTAGAAATAATTTTTAAAAATTAAAGTTTTGAATTTGTGTTTAGAACCAAGTAATAAACATTTAAAGTGACCTTTTAAATTAACGTTTTCCTCTAGTCAAATGCTCTATAAAATAAGTGGCATGTTAATAATTAATTTACAAAATGAAGCATAGAAAATGTTGCATTATTATCCTAGTTATAGGAAATACATTACTCTCTGCCTCAAGCTTTTACCAGCAAAAACAAACGTTTATGCACACAGCTCAAAATGTAACAATTGCTTTCAGCTTTAGGCCATTAGCCAGAAATGAGACAGTCAGTGGGAAGATATGAAAGAGTCCAGGGAGTAAAAGCAGCAGTCGGCAAAGAGAATACACGATTGTTCATCTGTGAGAAAAATCACGGTTCAGGAAATGAGGCGTGACTGTCGGAGGCGGAGAGCCTAACGTGACGTTTTCAAGACGGATAAAAAGCTGCAAAAAACACAAAACAATCATTTATTGATAGAAACTTGATTAACCAATATGAAAGATTTTAAAGAGATGATATTCAAATGAGCAATTATAAAAAGAGAAATGTTTACTGGGAAGAACGAGTGATATCAGTCTTTAGGCACCGAGGGACTGAGAGAGAAATGCAATTTCAATCCTGTGTATGTCCTGTACATATTGCAGTTCTGACAATAAAGTTGACTTTGACTTGACTTTGACTTAAAATATCTATTTCGTCTTTGGTTTTTGTTTTATTGTGCTTTCATGTTTGAGCTGAACAGATTGAAACAAAATACAAACGTAAGAAAATAAAATGTCTGTTACTACAACTATACATAAGTGTTTGGGTTTAAAAATTAGAAACCAATTTAAAAAGTCAACTAAAGTTATGTTTAATTGAATAGATTTCATTTATACATTATTTTAGGGAAACAAATACATGTATACTAAAAATGTTAAATATTTGTAGATGGTGCATTAATATTCCTGATTCAGCGTTTCTCCTCCCATGGCTGAATTCACATTAAACTGCTCACATTCACATACGTTTCTGTGTTTGTTGTCTCTGAAAGGCAAGTCATTAAAACTATTTTTTTAAATGATTTAAACACTATATGACCAACTATTTAAAAAAAAAGTTTTTTAGCTCAGCATCACTTGATGTCTTCTGACGAAACATCTGGACTGCGGTTATGGCTGTTTACATGCACAAGGCAGTCAGAGACTAAAGGCAAAGTTGCAAAACATAAAGTTTATTTATTTATTTATTTATTCATTCATTTTACAGTAAAATACAATCATCACACATACCATACAAAAAAAAAAAATATATATATCAAATGAAAGGGAGCAGAAGGAAGAAAAAATCTTATTATATCTGCCCCTTTTTAAGACATTCAATTCAAACAATCATCATCTATAAGTAACAAAATAAAAATGAATAACTCCTCCTGATTTCTTATTTAAATACAGTTCACATTAAACTTTTTTTTTTACTATTTGTTTTTGATCATTTTCTTAAACGCAAACATTGACTTTGCTTTCGTTACATTATATTCCAAACCATTCCACAATCCTACTCCCTGGATTGAAATAGACTGTCCCTTCAAACTGGTTCTGTACTGTGGTTTCACAAACATCTCATTTCCCTTCAGATTACAACAACTTTGTCTTTTAACCAAATGCATTTGAATATTTAAAGGTAATGTGTTGTTCTGAGCTCTATACATAACTAATAAAATATTGTAATCTACCAAATCATAGAATTTCAATAATTTCAGTTTAGAAAATAATATACTTGATGGATGACGATAACGTTTTCTTGCAATAATTCTTACAGCTCTTTTCTGTAAAACAAAAATAGGCTTTGTAATAGTTTTACATGCTTTTCCCCAAACATCAATACAATAAATTAAATGTGGAACAATGATTGTGTCATACAACAAATACAAAGCTTTATCATTTAATGTCTTTGACTTTATACAGTACTGCAATAGATTTATATATTTTTGTTTTTTCAGAATTTATGTTGTTTCCTCGTCAGTTTGTCATCAATAATAACACCCAAAAACGTCACCTCACTTACTCTACAAATCTCAACACCTTCAATTTGAAATGGAACGTCAACAGTTTTCTTTTTATTACTAAATATCATATAGTTAGTTTTATCTAGGTTCAATGATAATTTGTTTAGTTTAAACCAAGTTTGTATTTTAACAAACTTCGTCTTCATCAAATCAAATATTTGTTCAATATCTTCACCTAAACAAAAGAATGTAGTATAATCAGCAAAGAGAACACATCTAAGGAGTCCTGACACCTTTACCAAATCATTGACGTATAAAATGAATAACTTTGGTCCAAGTACAGAACCTTGAGGAACTCCACATGTGATATTACAAAAATTTGACCTCACATCTATTTGTACAAACTGTTTCCTATCTCTCAAATAACTACATACCCATTGCAATGTTGGTCCTCTAATACCATATTTATTTAATTTATCAAGGAGAATGGTGTGATCTATTGTATCGAATGCTTTTTAAATCAACAAATATACTTACACAATATTGTTTTTGATCGACAGCAGCAGTTAGACATAAAGTTTTAATTTAGTTCTTCTTTCCTTTTGTTCCTGCAACACCTTCATGCTGTTTTGGACAGGGTGCTTGCAGAGCCAGGTGTGCTGGCAAAATTGGCAAAGGCTTTCAGTTTGGTTAGAGGAGCAAAGGTTTGTGTTTTGGTGATATCCGATCATGGAAGAATGAAGCAAAATATCCATAGGTGACAAATTAACATTTTCCTTCAAATGACCTACGATATCACAATGTAAAGATTGTAGTATCATTAGGAATTTAAAGAAAGGCACCGTCTCACACTTTGGCACACACGTCTCCAGTTTCATCCCTCCCACTCCCTCCATCCTCACTTCCTCCCATCTGAAACTGAGGGCCTTTTGTGCTTTAAAGGAAGCGATAGGTTCAGGCGATGCAGGCGGAGTGTGTTGGAAATTGACCAGTGACAGATTTGTGGCTGTAGGTTCGAGCAGCCAGCGAACGATGAGCGTCGGTGTTGTGGTGAGTGTGTCCTCACCTGCACACACACCTGTTGGCACCGAAAACACGCCAGACCTTCGTGTTCCTGCAGACGTGTCGCTTTTCTTTTTCGGCCCGCCTTCATCTCCTCATGTACTGCACCAGCGTTATTTCATCCTGGCTATAAAAAGCCCCAAGATCAGGGTTGAGCTCTTCCTGCCACGGTCCCAGCGAGGTCAAAGATCGTCACATCTGGATCTGAGAACATCTGGGTCCCGTGGTGGGGACACGGAGAGACCGTGGGCTCCAGACTCTCACGGCTTTCTCTGGCGTTTTTATCTGATTTCCTTTGAAGTCTGCATTTGCAGACTCATGCCCACTACTGTACAAACAACAGAGACGCTACTGGACTTCCAAAACCACATCACAGCCTCCCAGCATGCATCCCTCAGAGAGAGGCAGAGGAAAGTGTCGCGTTCTGGAGAACGTTTGATCCGACTCCCGTAAGTCGGAAGACTTTCAGCCAGATAATTTTTTTTTTTAAAGCAGTTGAGGGACGTTTTTCCACCTACATGCAGTTGTAATGTGCATGTGTGAGTGCGCCCTTATGTTGGGGGTCAGCCCCCGTGTGCTCCGTGATTTATTGGAAGGCCTTTCAGTGATACCAGAATTCCTTCACGTTAAATGCCTGCTCTGAGGGCCTTTTTACTGCTTCTGTGCTTTATGGAGCATGATCGCGCTTTATTTGTCTCTCACCTCCACATTTCTGAGGATTGTTTTTATGGCTTCTCAGCTTTATTAGAGGTGATGGCATCAGGGAACCTTAGAGGAAGGTAATGTGAGAGATGATAGGTCGCATACTGGAGAACTTGCAAATAACCAGCAACCGATCTATAAAAATCAGTGTTTTGTCTAAAAGCATTAAAGCACCTGTTGTCTTGATCTGACCTCTGCAAAAGTACATAATTCATGTTTTTCTAAGTTTTACTGCAACTTGTAATCTGTTTATATTTTCATTTGGCACCATCAAATCAACTGCATTCACCAGATGACCTTGAGAGGCTTCAGCATGATTAAAAGAGACGTTTGTTATCACATTGCTAGAATCTGAGAAAAATAAATAAAGGTTAGGTTATTAGGTTATTGAATGTTTTTAGCCATCTTCCACGTATTCCGAAGTCGGGTCATGGGGCCAGCAGTGTGAGCAGGAAGGCCCAGACATCTCTTTTCCACAGTCACCTCTTCTAGCTCTTCTGTGAGGACTCCCAAGGTGTTCCCAAACCAACCGAGAGACATGAGGCTCTTTCACAAGGCACATCAGTCCAGGTTCTGTCCGCCTCTGTGTGTCTTCTGAATGGACCAAGGTGGCGATAGGGTTTAAGACAGCCCACCTCTGATTCTCCTTTGTGCAGCTGAAAAGGTAGTAACAGAGCGGGACCGGCCAACATGTGAAAAAGGTAGCCACAGAATAACTTCTCACCTTGTCTCTATGGGACATTCCAGCTTCCCTGCTCCTTCTGATTGTTGTATCCACACTCTTTTTCTTTTAGTCCTACCTTTACTCATGGTCACTAGTTTATGACCATAGGTGAGGGTAGGAACGTAGACCGACCGGTAAACAGAGCGCTTATCCTTGCAGCTCAGCTCGCTCTTCACCACAACGGACCAGCACCCTCCACTTGAAACAGCACCTCGCTCTCAATCCAGTGAGGACACTCCACCCTTTCCTACTTTAAAC
Source organism: Garcialebias charrua (assembly GCA_038048925.1). Classification (NCBI taxonomy): domain Eukaryota; kingdom Metazoa; phylum Chordata; class Actinopteri; order Cyprinodontiformes; family Rivulidae; genus Garcialebias; species Garcialebias charrua. The sequence goes on along the minus strand of JBBPBX010007890.1, from coordinate 49,305 downwards.
CATGGCCTCAGATTTGGAAGTGCTAGTCTTCATCAAAGTCAAAAGTCAAAGTCAACTTTATTGTCAGAACTGCAATATGTACAGGACATACACAGGATTGAAATTGCGTTTCTCTCAGTCCCTCGGTGCAACAGTAACCATCTAAACACTAAACACTAAAACATTTAATAAACATAAGCATAAAATAGTAAAAGTGTAACACTGTCCTGAGTTTTTTCATAGTAGTATAAAAGTATGAAAATTTACACCAACACTGAAACACCAAACACCCCTAAAACACCAAACACCCAATGAACATAAGCATAAAATGAAATAATAAAAGTGTAATACTGTCCTGAGTTTTTTCATAGTAGTATAAAAAGTATAAAAAGTATATCTATAAAATAAACTGAAGGTTCTAGCATTGACATTTGCAAAGAGTGGCACAGCAGCATATGAGTTAATGTACACAGTATATGTATGAGGTAGTTGATGTTGGTATAGAGGCAAAGTGGCATATGCAGTAAGGCACATAAGGCACATTTGGCATCCTTAGATAAGGCTAGTCAGAGAATACTGTATATGTATCAGCAGTAGTGTAGATATAAAAGTAGTGTAAATGTAAACAGTAGTAATAAATGTAAAACAGTAGTAATAAATGTAAACCGTATTAATAAATGTAAACAGTGAATGTAAACAGTAGTATGACTATAGGCAGTAATGTAATACAAACATTAGTGCAAATATGAGAAGTAGTGCAAACTGAATGAGCACATGACCGAGAGTTTAGTGAATAACCCGTTTGATGACACAGGGTCCAGTGTTAAAAACTTTGTGTTGAGTGGTAATGTGTGAGAAAGTTTTTTGTGTTAAGGCAGTTCAAATGGGAGGGGAGGCAGAGCAGGCAGAGTGTTTAGCATTCTGACTGCCTGATGAACAGAGCTGTCTCTCAGTCTGCTGGTTCGAGCCTGGAGACTCCTCAGTCTCCTCCCTGATGGCAGCAGTCTGAAGCAGCTGTGTAGTGGGTGTGTGGGATCACCTGCCATGCAGAGGGCTTTCCGAGTGAGGCGTTTGCTGTGTAAGTCCTGCAGTGAGGGCAAGGAGGTGCCGACGATCTTCTCAGCTGCTCTCACGATGCGCTGGAGGCTCTTGCGGCAGGATGCAGTACATGCACCAAACCACACAGTGATGCAGCTGGTCAGGACACTTTCTATGGCACCCCTGTAGAAGGTGCACATGATGGGGGTTGAAGCTCCAGCCCTTTTCAGCTTGCGGAGAAAGTAGAGGCGCTGGTGAGCCTTCTTGGCCAGTGCTGCAGTGTTCCTGCTCCAGGACAGGTCCTTCGAGACGTGCACTCCCAGGAACTTGGTGCTGTCCACTCTCTCCACTCTCTCCACTCCACTTCATCCCAGCCACTTCACATTTGGCTATGAACCACTTCAATGGGAGGTGGAGATCATGGCACGATGACGCCAACAGGAACACATCATTCACAAATAACCGAGATGGAACCCTGAGGCCACCAAACTGGTCTCCCTCTATCCTCTGGCTGCACCGAGAACTACTGTCCATAAAAGTTTGAACAGAATCAGTGACGACAGGCAGCTTTGGGGGAGTCCAACTCCCACCCTGAAGGGGTCTGACTTACTGCCAACAATGCAAACCAAACTCGCTGCTCCTATAGGGACTGCATTGAACATAGCAATAAACCTCCAATCACAAACTCATGGAGCACTTCCACAGTAGACCTCAATGAACATGGTCCAATGCCTTCTCCAGATCCGCAGAACTTATTTAGATGAGTTGTGCAAACTCCCATATCCCTTTGAGGACCCGGAGGATAAAGATTTGATCCAGTGTTCATTGGCCTCACTGACCAATTCCAATGAGGCCTATACTGAACTTTTTTGCAGCACTTCTTTCTTTGTTTTTAATCCTTCTGGACCCCCCCACTGCTAAAACTACTTTTCCTATCATAGTTTGAAAAAAATGCAATACGTTCTGTCATTTCCAAAACGTCTGACGGTAATGGGTTTATCCTAAGAAAGGAGTATTTAGAAGTCAGACGGTGTCACTGGTTCATGGTGTGTCTCAGTGAGACCTAAAAAAAGTACAAAATAAATCAAATGTTATAAAAAGTCTCTATTTTCCAGAATAATTGAATATTCCTTCATTCCAACACTTTGAACACTTAATATAATTCCTTCCTTCTTTCTTTCCTTCCTTCCTTCCTTCCTTCCTTCTTTCCTTCCTTCCTTCAAACACTTTGAAAACCTTATATCCTTCCTTCCTTCCTTCTTTCATTCCTTCCTTCCTTCTTTCCTTCCTTCGAACACTTTGAACACTGTATATCCTTCCTTCTGTCCTTCCTTCCATCCTTCCTTCAAACACTTTATATCCTTCCTTCATTCCTTCCTTCCTTCCAACACTGAACACTTTACATCCTTCCTTCTTTCCTTCCTTCCTTCCTTCCTTCCTTCCTTCCTTCCTTCCAACACTTTGAACACTTTACATGATATCCTTCCGTCCTACCTTCCTTCCTTCAAACACTTTGGACACTTCACATGATATCCTTCCTTCCTTCCTTTCCTTCCTTCCTTCCAAAACTTAGAACACTTTATATCCTTCTTTCCTTTCTTTCTTCCTTACTTCCTTCCTTTCTTCCTTCCAACTCTTTGAACACTTTATATCCTTCTATCCTTTCTTCCTTCCAACAATTTGAACACTTTATATGCTTCCTTCCTTCTTTCCTTCAAACAATTTGAACTCTTTATAGCCTTCCTTCCTTCCTTCATTGCTTCCTTCCTTCCAACACTTAATATCCTTCCTTCCTTTCTTCCTTCCTTGCTA
>JBBPBX010007890.1:0-44792 GCA_038048925.1 Garcialebias charrua | reverse complement strand
ATATCCTTCCCTTCCTTCCTTCCTTCCTTCCTTCCTTCCTTCCTTCCTTCCTTCCTTCCTTCCTTCCAAAACATAGAACACTTTATATCCTTATTTCCTTTCTTTCTTCCTTCCTTCCTTTCTTCCTTCCAACAATTTGAACACTTGATATTCTTCCTTCCTTCTTTCCTTCCTTCTTTTCCTCAAACACTTTGAACTCTTTATATCCTTCCTTCATTCCTTCCTTCATTGCTTTGTTCCTTCCAACACTTTATATCTTTTCTTCCTTTCTTCCTACACTTTTAACACATTACATGATATCCTTCCTTCCTTCCTTCCTTCCTTCAAACACTTTGAACACTTTATATTCTTCTTTTTTCTTCCTTCCTTCCAACACTTTGAACACTTTATATCGTTCCTTCCTTCCTTACAAAAGTTTGAACACTTTATATCCTTTCTTTCCTTCCTTCCTTCCTTCCTTCCTTCCTTCCTTCCTTCCTTCCTTCCTTCCTTCCAACAGTTTGAACACTTTATCCACCTTATTCCTACGCCCCATGATGCCTTGCGCGAATTATGTGAACGACTTCCGCCGAAAGTCAGAACCGGCACTTTTGTTACACGCTAGCAACGCGCTAACCGGTTTTCGTCAGAGGTTTTAGGTCATAAAATATGTGGGAACACAAACTATCACAACTCAAATGTGGAGATATTGTTTTACCGCTACCTACAGCTGTTGAGGGGTGGGAGGACGACTTGAAGAAGTGGCCGAAAATAACGTAGACTAGCATGTTTAGCTACTAGCATACTTAGCTACTTTGACAGTTGCTTCAGATGGCGAAGCGATGAGCAATCTGAAAAGCTCTGAAGCTTATTAGTATCTTCACATTAACAAGGTTGGTCCTGTTATGTTAAGAGAGGTGGGACACTTTATTTAAACAAACATAAAGCCCAGTCTAAGCATTAAAACTCCACATCTCCAGGTCCAGCTAACAATGATGTTGCTTTGGACTTTTGAGCTGCAAGATGTTTATCTGGACACCAACTGAGCACCTGGAGCTTGACATTTCTTTTGACAAATACTTTACTGATTCACAAATGAAGCACCTTGAGAACTTTTAATAAAATACAGTAAATGAAAACAAATAATGAAATAGACAGGAAACTATCTTTAAAAACTTGATAATGACAAAAGTGACATTTAGATAGAAACAGTAGTTTAATCCAAAATTAACTGATATAGTGCACACAAAAACCTAACCTTGTAAGAAGGTTAACAGTCAACTATTGTACATAACAAATGAATCATTTTAGCAAATACCTTTCTAATGTAATATAGTTAACATATCCTTTAAAAAAACATGTTAAGAGATGTGTTACGTTTACAGTAAGTACACCAGTACTGTACATGTTTGAGAAAAATGTTTACATTTAATGTCTTCTCACTTGAAATAAGCTGGCATCCTTTGCGTGTGAATGCTGGAATGATTAAATTGACACCATAGCTCTTGCAGCAGGTCCCTCACTGTGAAACCACGATCACCCATCACCTGATCTCCAGCACGCAGATAGTCCAGAAACCCAGAGTTCTGTGTTATATACCTGTCACTGCATTTACCACCATAAGCATCTGAAATAAACATGATTATTCCAGAGGGAGAAACAGCCAATAAATATTTCACAGTGTTATTTGCATGTATGATTCACTTCTGGAGTCCAAGTTTTTAGCTTTCTGCAAAACATGTTGCTTTAATTGTTTCACGGGGCAACCATAGAATAAGGTCGTTGGTTTGTTCTGACATTATGTCAATCCACATTCCAACAGTCATGCTGCATGTGACTGGTGGTGTATGATTCACTTCTGGAGTCCAAGTTTTTAGCTTTCTGCAAAACATGTTGCTTTAATTGTTTCACGGGGCAACCATAGAATAAGGTCGTTGGTTTGCTCTGACATTATGTCAATCCACATTCCAACAGTCATGCTGCATGTGACTGGTGGTGTTGAGCAGCTCCACACTCTCGTCAAGCCCATCTGAAAGTAAAAGTACAGTATACAAACATTAGGGTTCATTTATGAACACACACACACACACACACCTACCGGTATATTATATATATATATATAAACACACACCTATATTATATATATATATATATATAGATAGATATGTATAAATAAACGCACACACAGCATACATATAGGTGCGTGTGTTTATTTGCCAGTTATGAACGAAAATATTAGTATAATTTAATTACTGACTACATAAAATCATAACACTAAAAGCTGTCTCTTAAATCATACCTGGTGTTCTCGATCCTCTGGAGGATACGGTGACTTTTTTCAGGTGGTTTCTCGTAGCCCAGCCACAAAGAAGGATGCGGGTTTTTCTTATCGGAGCATGTTCAACACACACTAGTTGCAGCCACAAATTCAGCTTCGTCTGATTATTCGTACAGCCACGAACAGCGCAACAGGTACCCGAGCTCCTCAAGACATCTTCGTGACAATATTAGCTCAAAATAACAGAAAACAGAACTTTAACAGAACTTCTACGATGCGCGCAGATTAGCAAGCAAACAACGAGGAGCCAATGCAAAAATTCTACTTCCGGGGTCAAACGGAAGTACGGCACATTATCGCTTCTACAGTGACACCCACAGGAATAAGGTGGATATACCCCTGTAATAATTTTGTTTTGATTAATTTCTTAAATATAAATAATGAAGCAGCATTTTTAATTTCAGTATCCAAAACATTCCACAAACCAATTCCCTGAATAGAGGTTGACCGACCCCTCGAACTGGTTCTGTATTTAGGTTTAACAAAAATGTCTGCTCCCTTTAGATTATAACAGCTTTGACGTTTAACAAAAAGTATTTGGATATTAAATGGTAATTCTTCTTTATGAGCTCTATACATGACTGACAGAATATTGTAATCCACCAAGTCACTGAATTTTAACAACTTCAATTGGTGAAACAATGTGCTAGATGGGTGACAATAACTTTTTCTGGTAATTATTCTTATAGCTCTTTTCTGTAACAAAAAAACAGGTTCCGTGAAAGTTTTACATGCTTTACCCCAGATCTCAACACCATCAATCATAAATGGAATATCAACAGTTAAAAAAATATATATATATATATACAGGTAGTCCCCGACTTACGAGCGAGTTCCGTTACAACGAGTTGCTCGTAAAGCGAAAATTCGTAACTTGGAACGGCCGCCACGTGTCTCGTAAGTCCGGAATTTCGCTCGTAAGTTGGAACGGTTTTGCTAGCGCGACTACAAACACTCGTTTTTCATCGAAAAACTGCTTACGAGTGCATAAAAATGATCGGAAACGTGTGTCCACATGTTTAGCTAACGAACTGTGGTGAAAAAACACAGAAAAATTCTGTATTTTTTGCGTTTTTTCCAAAAATTCGCCAGCTCGTAAGTCCGGAACCTCGTAGGTCAGAGCGCTCGTAAGTCGGGGACTACCTGTATATATATATATATATATATATATATATATATATATATATATATATATATATATATATATATATATATATATATATATATATATATATATATGTATATATATATATATATATATTATCCATCCATCCATCCATTTTCTTCCGCTTATCCGGGGTCGGGTCGCGGGGGTAGCAGCCTAAGTAGGGAGGCCCAGACTTCCCTCTCCCCAGCCACTTGGAGCAGCTCCTCTGGGGGAATCCCAAGGCGTTCCCAGGCCAGCCGAGAAACATAGTCCCTCCAGCGTGTCCTGGGTCTTCCTCTGGGTCTCCTCCCGGTGGGACATGCCCGGAACACCTCACCAGGGAGGCGTCCAGGAGGCATCCTAACCAGATGCCTGAGCCACCTCAACTGGCTCCTCTCGATGTGGAGAAGCAGCGGCTCTACTCCGAGTCCCTCCCGGATGACTGAGCTTCTCACCCTATCTCTAAGGGAGAGTCCAGACACCCTGTGGAGAAAACTCATTTCAGCCGCTTGTATCCGAGATCTCGTTCTTTTGGTCACAACCCAAAGCTCATGACCATAGATGAGGGTGGGAACGTAGATCGATCGGTAAATTGAGAGCTTTGCCTTTTCTCTTCACCACGACAGACCGGTACAGCGCCCGCTTCACTGCGGACGCTACACCTATCTGCTGGTCAATCTCACGCTCCAGTTTTACGTCATTCTTGAACAAGACCCCGAGATACTTAGTAAGTAAGTAAGTAAGTAAAGTTTATTTATATAGCACTTTTCATAGATAAAATCACAAAGTGCTGTACAACATATAAATAAAAGATTAAAATAGACAAAAGAATTACTGTAGTAAAAGCTGATTAATCAAAACAATAAGAACAGCTAATAAAAACCAGAACAATTGATAAAAACACTAAATAAAAACATTTATCTAAAAGCTTGTCTGAATAAAAGTGTCTTGAGCTGGGTTTTAAAGGAATCAATAGAGGCGGTCACACGAAGAGACAGGGGCAGGGCATTCCACATCCGGTGGGCTACGGCCTGAAAGGAAAGGTCACCCCGGGTTCTTAAACTCCTCCACTTGGGGCAGGACCCCCTCCCCGACCCGGAGAGGGCACGCTACCCTTTTCCGGCTCAAGACCATGGCATCGGATTTCGAGGAACTGATCCTCATCCTGGCCGCATCATGGTTTAATCTAATTACAAATAATTTTTCTAAGATTTTTGAAAACTGTGGTAGTAAGGATATTGGTCTGTAGTTGTTAAATAGGCTTTTATCGCCATCTTTAAAAAGAGAAACCACCTTTGCCACTTTCATATTATCTGGAAATTTTCCAGTTGAAAAGGATAGATTACAAATATAAGTGAATGGTTCAATGACATGACTCATTATATCTTTTACAAATTTAATATCCATATCAACACAGTCTTTAGAACGTTTATCAGAAAATGTTTTAACAACATTCATTATTTCTTCTTTATTTGTTTCCTTAAGAAGAATACTGTTAGTACTACTAATGATCTAGTGATTCACTTTATTATTTACTTTTGGAATTTTAGCTGCAAGACTTGGACCCACATTAACAAAATATTGATTAAAACCATTTACAATTTCATTTTCGTCATAGATGTCCTCATTACTATTTACAAAATGTTGTGAAATGCCAGACTTTGATTTATAATTCTTCAAGACATTGTTCATTACCGGTACTCTCCAAGTTGCTTTAGTATCACCATTACTTTTATCCAATACTGTAATTCACCGTAATATTCCTTTTTGCGTTTTCTTATAATACTTACTAACTTGTTTTTATACCTCTTATACTTTTCTACAGATTCTTGTGTTCTAGGTCTCAAAAAACATGAGTACAAGTACCGGTAGTTCTTTTTTTTTGCAGGCATTTCTCAGTCCTTTTGTAATCCATGGTTGGTCAAAGTTGATGTTCCTAGTAAATACTCTGATGCATGCTCAATAAGGTTCCTAGTAAAGGTTCCTAGTAAAGCTTTTTTGCACACAGTTTCTTTCGTAAAGAGTTTGCAAAAGGTTCATAAACTCATCATATGATGTGTTCACATAACCAACATACACTTTTTCCCAATTTTGTTTATCCAAGTCGTAAATTAGTATAGCTATTTTGGATATGTTAATTACTTTTTCTTTTAATTAACTGCTTTAATGAAGGTATGACCATTATCATAAATTGTAAAAATTGGTAAATGATCGCTTAGATCAGAAACAAGAATACCACCTAACAGATCCCCATGATTTATATTTGTGAAGATATTATCTATAATAGTGGCACTATGATTGTGATTCTTGTAGGCTCTGAAATTAATGGATACAGATTTAAGTTATACATAGAATTAATGAAGGTGTTGAAATTATTTGCTTCCGTTATATTTCCTAAATCTATATTGAAGTCCCCACATAAAAAAAACATGTCGACTCAGCTGTGTCTTAAACCTTCAGAAATAAACACTTTCAGCTGCAAACTGCATCCAACAAAACTTTCCTGAACGTGTCTTGTGGTCGCTGCTGCTCTTACCTGTTGTGTGCAGGTGTATCTGAGGTTTCCAGGTGATGTCCAGCAGTCTGCGCTGACGATCGATCTCTTCCTCGAACTGGACGATGGTTTTTTCAAACTCTGTGAATATTTCTTCAGCAGCAGCAGTTAGTCGCTCGCTGATAAACTCTCTCAAAGACTGAACTGAAGACATTGTTGCTGCACACACTCAAACATTCACCTCTCACACAAACACATGAACAGAGAGAAACACACAGAGCTAACTATGCTAACCCTGCTAGCACCTTGTTGACTTCCGCTGGTGTCACACTGTGAAGCTCCGGCAGAAACTGCATACTTCCGCTTTCTGAACCGACTGTTGAAATGAAAACACTAAACTTAAATACAGTACTTGATAAAAAAAATCCTCTTCTACCAGATTTCACATTTTAACATCTTAGTTTATCTGCAGCTTGTTGATAAAACTTGATACTGATTCTACAGTAGGAACATAGAGAGGACACTGTCATTTTCCAACAAGTGGGTCTTTATTTCTTTCTGATACTAAACATTTCAAATAAAACATTTAGCTATTCGAAAAATACTAATAATCAAATAAAAAATGACCCGACTGAACATTGCTGGATTGTTACCGGGATTGTTGAGCATGAACTTTGACCTTTCCATTGGGTGTTTTAGGACTATAGTTTAATGAACTTCTGACTCCAACTTGTCAACTCTGAGTTTTTGCAATCTCCAAAATCTGAGAAAGTGATAACTCCCAAAATCTCTGCGTGCAACGAGCGGAGCTGGCGAACACCGGAAGAGGAACAAGCTAACTTTAGCATCGGATTCGGGTGGTCTAATGCTAAAAGGAGCAGCAAATTGCGGCGCGCTCAGACGGGTTTCGGTAAGTTATCTTAAGCTAACACTAACAGTAAGTCAAATGAGTAATAAAAAAAGAGCTAATTTTAAAACAACAACACATTACAGATACTGGCTGTTACAGAGGGCGTAAACAGATCGTTGAAGGGCGTGGACTTCAGAACTCAGTATCAGAAACCGGTCGTTCAAAACGAAAGTTAAAAATGGCAGAATTAAAAAGGGTATAATTAATTATCTAAGAATTATTTTGTGTATTAAAATGAATTAATATTGTCAAGATAGCACACAGACATACATCCATCCATCCATCCATCTTCTTCCGCTTATCCGGGGTCGGGTCGCGGGGGTAGCAGCCTAAGTAGGGAGGCCCAGACTTCCCTCTCCCCAGCCACTTGGAGCAGCTCCTCCGGGGGAATCCCAAGGCGTTCCCAGGCCAGCCGAGAAACATAGTCCCTCCAGCGCGTCCTGGGTCTTCCTCTGGGTCTCCTCCCGGTGGGACATGCCCGGAACACCTCACCAGGGAGGCGTCCAGGAGGCATCCTAACCAGATGCCCGAGCCACCTCAACTGGCTCCTCTCGATGTGGAGAAGCAGCGGCTCTACTCCGAGTCCCTCCCGGATGACTGAGCTTCTCACCCTATCTCTAAGGGAGAGTCCAGCCACCCTGCGGAGAAAACTCATTTCAGCCGCTTGTATCCGAGATCTTGTTCTTTCGGTCATAACCCAAAGCTCATGACCATAGATGAGGGTGGGAACGTAGATCGATCGGTAAATTGAGAGCTTTGCCTTTTGACTCAGCTCTCTCTTCACCACGACAGACCGGTACAGCGCCCGCTTCACTGCGGACGCTGCACCTATCCGCCTATCGATCTCACGCTCCAGTTTTCCCTCATTCGTGAACAAGATCCCGAGATACTTAAACTCCTCCACTTGGGGCAGGACCTCCTCCCCGACCCGGAGAGGGCATGCTACCCTTTTCCGGCTCAAGACCATGGCCTCGGATTTGGAGGAACTGATCCTCATCCCGGCCGCATCACACTCGGCTGCAAACCGCTCCAGTGAAAGCTGTAGATCACGATCTGATGAAGCCAATAGGACCACATCATCTGCAAAAAACAGAGAAGCGATTCTAAGGCCACCAAAACGGATCCTCTCAACACCTTGGCTGCGCCTAGAAATTCTGTCCATAAAAGTTATGAACAGAATCGGTGACAAAGGGCAACCTTGGCGGAGTCCAACTCTCACCGGAAACGAGCCTGACTTACTGCCGGCAATGCGGACCAAGCTCTGACACCGGTCGTACAGGGACCTAACAGCCCTTATCAAAGGGCCTGGTACCCCATACTCCCGGAGTACCCCCCACAGAACCCCCCGAGGGACGCGGTCGAATGCCTTCTCCAAGTCCACAAAGCACATGTAAACTGGTTGGGCAAACTCCCACGCACCCTCCAGGACCCTGTTGAGGGTGTAGAGCTGGTCCAGTGTTCCACGACCAGGACGAAAACCACACTGCTCCTCCTGAATCCGAGGTTCGACTATCCGACGGACCCTCCTCTCCAGAACCCCTGAATAGACCTTACCAGGGAGGCTTAAGAGTGTGATCCCCCTATAGTTGGAACACACCCTACGGTCCCCCTTTTTGAATAGGGGAACCACCACCCCAGTCTGCCAATCCAAGGGAACTGCCCCCGATGTCCACGCGATATTGCAGAGTCGCGTAAGCCAACACAACCCTACAACATCCAGAGCCCTAAGGAACTCCGGGCGAATCTCATCCACCCCCGGAGCCTTGCCACCGCGGAGCTTTTTAACCACCTCGGCGACCTCAGCACCAGAGATCGGAGAACCCGACCCAAAGTCCCCAGGCTCTGCTTCCTCAGTGGAAGACGTGCCAGTAGGATTGAGGAGGTCTTCGAAGTATTCCGCCCACCGACTCACAACATCCCGAGTTGAGGTCAGCAGCACGCCACCTCCACCATAAATGGTGTTGGTCTCGTACCTCTTTCCCCCCCTGAGACGCCGGATGGTGGACCAGAATCGCCTCGAAGCCGTACGGAAGTCATTCTCCATGGCCTCTCCGAACTCCTCCCACGCCCGAGTTTTTGCCTCAGCAACCACCCGAGCCGCATGCCGCTTGGACTGCCGGTACCTATCAGCTGCTTCCGGGGTCCCACAAGCCAAAAAGGCCCAATAGGACTCCTTCTTCAGCCTGACAGCATCCCTCACTGCCGGTGTCCACCACCGGGTTCGAGGGTTGCCACCACGACAGGCACCAACAACCTTGCGGCCACAGCTCCGATAAGCTGCCTCGACAATAGAGGCGCGGAACACGGCCCACTCGGACTCCATGTCCCCCGCCTCCCTTGGAACGTGTTCAAAGCTCTCCCGGAGGTGGGAGTTAAAGCTCCGTCTTACGGGAGACTCTGCCAGACGTTCCCAGCAGACCCTCACAATACGTTTGGGTCTGCCAGGTCTGACCGGCATCCTCCCCCACCATCGGAGCCAACTCACCACCAGGTAGTGGTCAGTTGACAGCTCCGCCCCTCTCCTCACCCGAGTGTCCAAGACATGCGGCCGCAGATCAGATGAGACGACAACAAAGTCGATCATCGAACTGCGACCTAGGGTGTCCTGGTGCCAAGAGCACATATGGACACCCTTATGCTTAAACATGGTGTTCGTTATGGACAATCCATGACGAGCACAGAAGTCCAATAACAGAACACCACTCTGGTTCAGATCAGGGGGGCCGTTCCTCCCAACCACACCCCTCCAGGTCTCACTGTCATTGCCCACGTGAGCGTTGAAGTCCCCCAGTAGAACAAGGGAGTCCCCAGGAGGCGCACTCTCCAATACCCCCTCCAAGGACTCCAAAAAGGGTGGGTAGTCTGAGCTGCCGTTTGGTGCATAGGCACAAACAACAGTCAGAGCCCGTCCCCCCACACGTAGGCGAAGGGAGGCTACCCTCTCGTTCACCGGGGTGAACCCCAACGTACAGGCACCAAGATGGGGGGCAACCAGTATGCCCACTCCTGCTCGGCGCCTCTCACCAGGGGCAACTCCAGAGTGGAAGAGTGTCCAACCCCTCTCAAGGAAACTGGTTCCAGAGCCAGAGCCATGCGTTGAGGTGAGTCCGACTATTTCTAGTCGGAACCTCTCAACCTCACACACTAGCTCAGGCTCCTTCCCCACCAGAGAGGTGACATTCCATGTCCCAATGGCCAGCTTCTGTAGCCGAGGATCAGACCGCCAGGGTCCCCGCCCTCGGCCACCACCCATCTCACATTGCACCCGACCCCTTTGGCCCCTCCCACAGGTGGTGAGCCCATGGGAAGGGGGACCCACGTCTCCTCTTCGGGCTGTGCCCGGCCGGGCTCCATGGGTAAAAGCCCGGCCACCAGGCGCTCGCCAGCGTGCCCCACCTCCGGGCCTGGCTCCAGAGTGGGGCCCCGGTGACCCGCGTCCGGGCGAGGGAAAACTTAGTCCATTAATTGTACTCATCATAGGGGTTTTTGGGCTGCACTTTGTCTGGTCCCTCACCTAGGACCTGTCTGCCTTGGGTGACCCTTCTAGGGGCATGAAGCCCCTGACAGCATAGCTCCTAGGATCATTGGGACACTCAAACCCCTCCACCACGGTAAGGTGGCAGCCCAGGGAGGGGGACATAACATAAACATTTTAAATACTTACATGTGGTCCCCTTTAAAAGGAAGACTATTTCTGGGTTTTTGCCCGGCCCCCATGGTGCTTCGTTTCCCACGTTGTCAGGTCAGCCGGGGAGTTTTTCAACGGGGGCGGGGTGCCCCCGGGAAGAGCAGACAGGACACACACATGCGGCTATTCAGCCTCAGGACACACACGCACATGACAAGGAGTGTGTGACGTTGGAGGAACCTAAGACGGTCTCTCAACAAGAAACAACACAAAGAGAGAAATGTTTGAGCCCCTGCTCTGATGAAGAGCAGACGTATCACACGACAACCACAGGGGTCGATACAGGACTAACACACAAATCGATTTCCTTACTCCAGCAGCTGGACAGACTGAGTACAGCTGCTAACAGAAGTCTCCAGGCTCGAACCAGCAGAATGAGAGACAGCTCTGTTCATCAGGCAGTCAGGATGCTAAACACTCTGCCTGCTCTGCCTCCCCTCCCATTTGAACTGCCTTAACACAAAAAACTTTCTCACACATTACCACACAACACAAAGATTTTAACACTGGACTCTGTGTCATCAAACGGGTTATTCACTAAACTCTCGGTCATGTGCTCATTCAGTTTGCACTACTTCTCATATTTGCACTAATGTTTGTATTACATTACTGCCTATAGTCATACTACTGTTTACATTCACTGTTTACATTTATTAATACTGTTTACATTTATTACTACTGTTTACATTTATTACTACTGTTTACATTTACACTACTTTTATATCTACACTACTGCTGATACATATACAGTATTCTCTGACTAGCCTTATTTAAGGATGCCCAATGTGCCTTATGTGCCTTACTGCATATGCCACTTTGCCTCTATACCAACATCAACTACCTCATACATATACTGTGTACATTAACTCATATGCTGCTTTGCCACTCTTTGCAAATGTCAATGCTAGAACCTTCAGTTTATTTTATAGATATACTTTTTATACTACTATGCAAAAACTCAGGACAGTATTACACTTTTATTATTTCATTTTATGCTTATGTTCATTAAATGTTTAGTGTTTTAGTGTTGGTGTAAATTTTCATACTTTTATACTACTATGCAAAAACTCAGGACAGTGTTACACTTTTACTATTTTATGCTTATGTTTATTAAATGTTTCAGTGTTTAAATGGTTACTGTTGCACCGAGGGACTGAGAGAAACGCAATTTCAATCCTGTGTATGTCCTGTACATATTGCAGTTCTGACAATAAAGTTGACTTTGACTAACAAAAACCCAGATCCACATTACAAATTAAAGTTGTATTCCCTTATGGAAGGTCTAATAACGTCCACACCCAACTTGCTGCAGATTCCTGGTCTCACCGAACTATTACATCTAGTTAGGTCTTCGACAATTGCATTGACTGTATCTGACTCCCCCTTCCCATGTGTTTTTGAGTCTCCTGCTTTCACAGAGAGTGCTGACATTCCTACATCTACTGAGGGTGCCGTTGTTCCAGCATCCGTAGAGGGTGCTGTCACCCCAGTATCCACAGGGGGCGCTGTGGAACTAGAACACAAGGTCACTCTACTTTTTCAACAGCTCCACACACGTTTTTCTGATGGACTGGAGTGTGAGGTCTTGGGTGTTCTTCAGCAGCTCTTGAACCTTTTTGTGTCTGCTGTCTCTAGTACAAATCCTCGTTATAAAAACAATATTCTCCTAATGATGGAACAGTTATTAATATCTAGACATGGTTTTTTAATTTACCCTGAGTTCGCACAGTTATTAGAGATGATTACAACCCTGAACACCGTTTACTCAGATCTTTCTACCTCTCGTTCTTGTCGTCCTGCTGTCGTCCCTAGTTTCCACAGGAGGTGCTGCTGCTACAGAGAGCACTGACACTAAGGACTCCAGATTGGCGCCAACAGGGGGCGCTATGTCTCCAGCATCCACAGAGAGTGCTATGTCTCCAGCATACCATACCATACCATTTTATTTATAAAGCACTTTAAAGCTATAGTATGTAAGATTGTAATGTAGTCTGTAACTTTTCAAACAATATATTTTTAACATATTTCTTCACTCAGTCACTATCTACTGACAAACTGATGTTAGACAAAGTAATCTCTGAAAAAAACTATAGTCCCCTTGCTTCTCTATCAGCATTTATAAAAACACTGAAAACACAAGAGTGACCAGGACACTGACAGCCAATAAAAACAGAGTTGTTTGTCACGCCCCAACCCACGCCCCCACCTGTCCCAGCCGCAGCTCGTTCTCATTCAAAGGATTGCAAAGCGATGCAGGACTGTTTTTTATGTGACACAAAATGTATTAAATATCCCTTCTTTATCCCAGAGCTGGACTTTTATTTAGTTTTTTTGCCAAAAGTCAAGTGATCGCTTCATCCTTCACTGACAGGAATGAGGAAATGGATTTGTCACGACTCACGAGCGAATTAAAACATGTCCAACGTTGCTTCGTGAACCTCTGCTGATTTCTTCTGGTTTTTGTGTTGTTGGATGAGTGATTCATGGTTTTATTATATTTTTAAACAGTTATATTATCATATAAACACAGAACTTCGGAGCGCAGAGACAGGAGGTGGAGCATTCCAGACATTCCAGAGCAGCGCTGACAGACATGAGGAAATCAAGAGCGAATTAAATCATGTCCAAACGTTGCTTCGTGAACCTCTGATGATTTCTGCTGGATTTTGTGTTGTAGGACTAGCGCTCCATGGTTTTATTTTATTAGAAGGTTTTATTAACATAAACACAGAATATCGCAGCGGCTCTGAGCAGACAGCAGCAGGGGGCGGAGCAGATCCCAAGTTCAGCTGCAGAGCACGGACTGTGCCATATATGGCTCTGAGGGGAGGGAGCAGAATGCTTTTCTGCGCTGAAAATATTTCTAAGTCCCAGAGTGTTCAAAAACTGCATACTATACCTTTAACCTGAATTCTCATGTGATGTGGTGTTTACTTTTGATTTAAATATAACTTTTCCATAAGGGTTATTCAGTGTGAGTTGTCATGTGCTTTATGAAACTTTGTTTAAATCTGTAACTTTTTCCACAGGTCTCACATGAGAAAGGCTTCTAACCTTTATGAGTTCTCATGTGAACTTTTAAATTATATTTGTTTCTGTAACCTTTTCCACAGGTCTCACATGAGAAAGGCTTCTCACCTGTGTGAGATGTCATGTGTCTGATTAAATCACATTTCCGATTAAAACGTTTTCCACAGGTCTGACATGAGAAAGGCTTCTCACCTTTATGAGTTCTCATGTGAACTTTTAAATTATATTTGTTTCTGTAACCTTTTCCACAGGTCTCACATGAGAAAGGCTTCTCACCTGTGTGAATTCTCATGTGTCTGATTAAATCACGTTTCCGATTAAAACTTTTTCCACAGGTCTGACATGAGAAAGGCTTCTCACCTGTGTGAGTTCTCATGTGAGCTCTTAAATTATATTTGTTTCTGAATTGTTTTCCACAAGTCATACACAGTAAAGACATTTTTTTGTCTATCTTTACGTTTGGACGGTCCACATTGTCACCATAACCTCCTGTTTGTAGATTTGTCTTATTTTGTTTTGGCTCTTCATCTCTGCAGGATCCTGGCTCTACATTCCTGCTTCTTTCCTCATCTTGGTTCTCCACTTCAGGAGAGTTTTGTGAAAGGAGTTGGTCCCTGGAGTTTGGTTCCAGTTCCCACTGGTATATTTCATTAAAATCAGGAGTTACCATACAGGTTTCAGTCTCTGGCTCCTCTTTTATCTCTAGAAATTCTGGTTCCTCCTTGGGAGGTTCTGGTGCCCCCTGTTTCTCTTGATTATGTGGAAAATTGTGATCCTCATGGTATTTCATCATCTGTGAAGATTTTGCTTCTTTTTGGTCCTCTTTCATCTGTGGAGGTTCTGGTTCTTCTTGGTCCAAACTGGAGTTCCTCTCCTGGTTACAGAGCTGCTGCTCAGTGAGAATATTTTCCTCCTTCCAGATATGCTGTGGGAGTTCTGCAGACAGACAAAGGAAAGTACTGATTATTGTTACTGTAAGAAATCATACTTCACTTTACATATTTGATTAATTCAAAGATGGTTTGAAAGTTGCAGCTTGAGGTGATCACAGCTTGGCAGGTACTGAGACCACACCTTTCCTAAAACCTTCTGGGATACTGTCCGTCTGTTCTGAGATTAGAAAAGTGAAACTGAAAATTTGGTGGCTGAAGAAAGGAAAATGAAGGGTCATGTTTCTTGTTTTTATAACTGATGAATTATTATCAGTGCATCAACTGCCTCCCTCAAATCTTACACCACAGGAAAGGAGAGCCATAACATCACTCAGCCAAGACCAAAACTTCACCATTTTACCAGCCGACAAAGGAAGATGCACAGTAATACTCAACACATCTGATTACCAGGAGAAAATAACCACACTACTGAGTGACAGGAACACCTATGAGCCCCTGAAGAGGGATCCAACTAACACCTTTAAAAAGAAAGTCACTGATTATCTGCAAAAACTCGAAAAGGAGAAAACAATCAATCGATCATTGTATTGGCAGCACGGTGGCACAACTGGTAGAGCTGCTGCCTCTCAGCGAGAAGGTTGCCGGTTCAAATCCCGGTCCGGGGCCTTTCTGGGTGGAGTTTGCATGTTCTCCCCGTGCATGCGTGGGTTTCCTCCGGGTACTCCGGTTTCCTCCCACAGACCAAAAAACATGCTTGTTAGGCTGATTGGTGACTCTAAATTGACCCTAGGTGTGAGTGAGACAGGTCCCTCTTGTAAATGAGTCCCCGTGACTCAACGAGGCTAGCCTGTATAAATAAAGGTTGAATGAATGAATGAATGAATGTATTATAGATTATACCCGGGTGAGGCCTCTCCCTGTCTGTATGGACTTCCAAAAATACACAAAGAAGATACACCTCTCAGATCCATCGTGAGCAGCATGAACTCAGTGACATACAATGTTGCTAAACATCTGGCTGGTATTTTAGCTCCTCTGGTTGGAAACACACCTCATCATATAAAGAACTCCATTGATTTTTCCAACAAAGTTCAACATTTGAAGCTAACCCCGGGAGAAACTCTTGTATCATATGATGTGACTTCTCTGTTCACATGCATACCCATTTCTGAAGCAGTAGAAACCGTCAAAAAACGACTTCTACAGGACAAGGATTTGGACAAAAGGACCAACTTAACCCCAGACCACATCTGCACCCTGCTGGATCTCTGCCTCTCCACCACTTATTTCAAGTTCAATGACAGATTTTACAGACAGAAGCACGGCTGTGCCATGGGATCTCCAGTGTCACCCATTGTTGCAAACCTCTACATGGAGGAAGTGGAACAGAGAGCCCTTAACTCCTATGAGGGGACAACTCCAAGCCATTGGTTCAGATACGTGGATGATACCTGTGTCAAAATCCAAGCCAGGGAGGTGGAAGCGTTCACCAGACACATTAACTCTGTTGATAACAACATCAAGTTCACCAGAGAGGATGCTAACGATAATAAGCTGCCTTTTTTGGACTGTTTGGTGCATATGGAGGGAGATGACAGTCTCAACATTGAAGTTTACAGAAAACCAACCCACACAGACCAGTATCTTCTGTTTGACTCTCACCATCCACTGGAGCACAAACTTTCTGTCATCAGAACTTTACAGCATCGGGCAGAACACATCCCCACGAAGACAGAAGGGAAGGAAAAGGAACAGAAACACATCAACAAATCTCTGCAAACATGTGGATATCCCAACTGGGCTTTTGTCAAGTCAGCGAGGAAATCTGCTAAACACAATAATCAACAGAAAAAGTCTAACAGACGGAAAAACATTGTCATTCCTTATGTTGCTGGAGTCTCAGAGAATTTCAGAAGGATTTTCAACAAACACAACATCCCCTTTTCCGGCTCAAGACCATGGCATCGGATTTCGAGGAACTGATCCTCATCCTGGCCGCATCATGGTTTAATCTAATTACAAATAATTTTTCTAAGATTTTTGAAAACTGTGGTAGTAAGGATATTGGTCTGTAGTTGTTAAATAGGCTTTTATCGCCATCTTTAAAAAGAGAAACCACCTTTGCCACTTTCATATTATCTGGAAATTTTCCAGTTGAAAAGGATAGATTACAAATATAAGTGAATGGTTCAATGACATGACTCATTATATCTTTTACAAATTTAATATCCATATCATGACTCATTATATCTTTTACAAATTTAATATCCATGTCAACACAGTCTTTAGAACGTTTATTAGAAAATGTTTTAACAACATTCATTATTTCTTCTTTATTTGTTTCCTTAAGAAGAATACTGTTAGTACTGCTAATGATCTAGTGATTCACTTTATTATTTACTTTTGGAATTTTAGCTGCAAGACTTGGACCCACATTAACAAAATATTGATTAAAACCATTTACAATTTCATTTTCGTCATAGATGTCCTCATTACTATTTACAAAATGTTGTGAAATGCCAGACTTTCATTTATAATTCTTCAAGACATTGTTCATTACCGGTACTCTCCAAGTTGCTTTAGTATCACCATTACTTTTATCCAATACTGTAATTCACCGTAATATTCCTTTTTGCGTTTTCTTATAATACTTACTAACTTATTTTTATACCTCTTATACTTTTCTACAGATTCTTGTATTCTAGATCTCAAAAAACATGAGTACAAGTACCGGTAGTTCTTTTTTTTTGCAGGCATTTCTCAGTCCTTTTGTAATCCATGGTTGGTCAAAGTTGATGTTCCTAGTAAAGCTTTTTTGCACACAGTTTCTTTCGTAAAGAGTTTGCAAAAGGTTCATAAACTCATCATATGATGTGTTCACATCACCAACATACACTTTTTCCCAATTTTGTTTATCCAAGTCGTAAATTAGTCTATCCATAGCTATTTTGGATATGTTAATTACTTTTTCTTTTAATTAACTGCTTTAATGAAGGTATGATCATTATCATAAATTGTAAAAATTGGTAAATGATCGCTTAGATCAGAAACAAGAATACCACCATAACAGATCCCCATGATTTATATTTGTGAAGATATTATCTATAATAGTGGCACTATGATTGTGATTCTTGTAGGCTCTGAAATTAATGGATACAGATTTAAGTTATACATAGAATTAATGAAGGTGTTGAAATTATTTGCTTCCGTTATATTTCCTAAATCTATATTGAAGTCCCCACATAAAAAAAAAAACATGTCGACTCAGCTGCGTCTTAAACCTTCAGAAATAAACACTTTCAGCTGCAAACTGCATCCAACAAAACTTTCCTGAACGTGTCTTGTGGTCGCTGCTGCTCTTACTTGTTGTGTGCAGGTGTGTCTGAGGTTTCCAGGTGATGTCCAGCAGTCTGCGCTGACGATCGATCTCTTCCTCGTACTGGACGATGGTTTTTTCAAACTCTGTGAATATTTCTTCAGCAGCAGCAGTTAGTCGCTCGCTGATAAACTCTCTCAGAGACTGAACTGAAGACATTGTTGCTGCACACACTCAAACATTCACCTCTCACACACAAACACATGAACAGAGAGAAACACACAGAGCTAACTATGCTAAAGCTGCTAACGCCTTGTTGACTTCCGCTGGTGTCACACTGTGAAGCTCCGGCAGAAACTGCCTATTTCCTCTTTCTGAACCAACTGTTGAAATGAAAACAGAATAATTGATGCGAGTTGGCACTAAATTTACCGTAATTGAGTTTAAAAAAAAATCCTGTTCTACCAGATTTCACATTTTAACATCTTAGTTTATCTGCAGCTTGTTGATAAAACTTGATACTGATTCTACAGTAGGAACATAGAGAGGACACTGTCATTTTCCAACAAGTGGGTCTTTATTTATTTCTGATACTAAACATATTCAAAGAAAACATTTAGCTATTCGTAAAATACTAATAATCAAATAAAAAATGACCCGACTGAACATTGCTGGATTGTTACCAGGATTATTGAGCATGAACTTTGACCTTTCCATTGGGTGTTTTAGAACAATAGAACTTCTGACTCCAACTTGTCAACTCTGAGTTTTAGCAATCTCCAAAGTCTGAGAAAGTTACAAGATTCACAAGATAATACCTTCTCACATGTCTGATAAAAAATTTCGTTTTTTTAATAAAGCTTGTTCCACTGGACTGACAGAACGGTCTTTAACCTGAGTTCTCATGTGATGTGGTGTTTACTTTTGATTTAAATGTAACTTTTCCATACGGTAAAAATAAAAGGCTTATTCAGTGTGAGTTGTCATGTGGTTTATTAAACTTTGTCTAGCTCTGTAACATTTTCCACCGGTCTGACATGAGAAGGGCTTCTCACCTGTGTGAATTCTCATGTTTCTCATTAAACTACAGTTTTTGTTAAAACATTTTCCACAGATCTGACATGAGACAGGCTTCTCACCTGTATGAGTTCTCATGTGTCTCATTAAAACCCAATTCTGATTAAAACTTTTTCCACAGGTCTGACATGAGAAAGGCTTCTCACCTGTATGAGTTCTCATGTGTCTCATAAAACCCAATTCTGATTAAAACTTTTTCCACAGGTCTGACATGAGAAAGGCTTCTCACCTGTGTGAATTCTTGTGTCTGATTACATCAATTTATGATTAAAACTATTTCCACAGGTCTCACATGAGAATGGTCTATCTACGTGATTTCTCATGTGTTTAATTAAATTATAGTTATTACGTTTTCCACAGGTCTCACATTAGAAAGGCTTCTCACCTGTATGAGTTCTCAAGTGTCTCATTAAAATACAATTCTGATTAAAACCTTTTCCACAGGTCTGACATGAAAAAGGCTTCTCACCTGTATGACTTCTCATGTGTCTCATTAAACTACAGTTTTTATTAAAACATTTTCCACAGATCTGACATGAGACAGGCTTCTCACCTGTGTGAGTTCTCATGTGTCTAATTAAATGACCATTTTCATTAAAACGTTTTCCACAAGTCAGACATGAGAAAGGCTTCTCACCTGTGTGAGTTCTCATGTGAACTCTTAAATCATATTTGTTTCTAAAATGTTTTCCACAAGTCATACACAGTAAAGACATTTTTTTGTCTATCTTTACATTTGGACGGTCCACATTGTCACCATAACCTCCTGTTTGTAGATTTGTCTTATTTTGTTTTGGCTCTTCATCTCTGCAGGATCCTGGCTCTACATTCCTGCTTCTCCACTTCAGGAGAGTTTTGTGAAAGAAGTTGGTCCCTGGAGTTTGGTTCCAGTTCCAACTGGTACATTTTAGGGGTGCACCGATTTCAATTTTCTGGCCGATCACCGATTTTTAGAAAGTCTGACCTGCCGATTCCGATTTTGGCCGATACCGATTTTCAGGTGTTAAAAAGGTCAAAATGCACCCTAAATTTTCAGGATTTTCCAACCTTTGCTGAGGCAGATAAAATCGGTAGATAAAATCGGCTCGGCTTCTCATTTAAAGATCGGCCAATCACCGATCTCCCCAAATTAAAGAAATCGGAGACGATCGATCGGCCGGCCGATTTATCGGTGCATCCCTAGTACATTTCATTAAAATTAGGAGTTACCATACAGGTTTCAGTTTCAAGCTCCTCTTTTATCTTTAGAAATTCTGGTTCCTCCTTGGGAGGTTCTGGTGCCCCCTGTTTCTCTTGATTATGTGGAAAATTGGGATCCTCATGGTACTTCATCATCTGTAAAGATTTTGCTTCTTCTTGGTCCTCTTTCATCTGTGGAGGTTCTGGTTCTTCTTGGTCCAAACTGGAGTTCCTCTCCTGGTTACAGAGCTGCTGCTCAGTGAGAATATTTTCCTCCTTCCAGATTGTTACGACCAGAAGGCACGTAGCACACAAGGACACCAGACACAGAAAGGATGTTAAAAAAAACAATGTTTATTTCAGGCTCTCTGGAGTCTGTGTCCTAAAAAAAAAGGTGATTAAAGAAAAAAGTTGGACTTCTCAAAAAACAGCTTCTTTAATACAAAAAACTCAAAGTCCAGCAGGACACTCACGGCTCTTGGTTTTCATCACCCAGCAGGTCTCCACAATGGAAGGATTCAGCTTCCTCTTCTTAAATATGCAGCAGCAGGTCACAACAGAAGGATTCAGCTCCTTCTTCAAACGCACAGCAGCAGGTCTCGCGCCAGCTCCAAACGACAGCACTTCTGCTCGTCTCACGACATCCGCTTCTTCATACGGACTTCTTTACACAGCTCAAACGGCCTCCTCAAAAGGCTCCAAACGGCCACCTCAAATGGCTCCAAACGGCCTCCTCAAATGGCTCCAAACGGCCACCTCAAATGGCTCCAAACGGCCTCCTCAAATGGCTCCAAACGGCCTCCTCAAAAGGCTCCAAACGGCCACATCAAATGGCTCCAAACGGCTCACAAACGGCCACCTCAAATGGCTCCAAACACTGGCTTCATGGCTCCTCTTCACACTGCTGCTGCTGCTTTTGCTGCTGCTGCTGCTACAGACCTCTGTTCAGCTTCTGCTGCTGCTGCTTCATCATCAGGTTTGCTGTTTCTTCATCAGACCTACTGGTTCCTCTGATGCTGCAGCTCCTTCTCTTGCTGCAACTCCTGCATCAGGTCAGACCTCTTCAGGAACTCCTTGCTGCCACTCTCACTTGGAACCTCTTTCTGCTCTGTGGCTTGGAACCTAATATAGGGAGAGAGAGAGAGCACTGCCTCCACCTACAGCTAATGAGCACCAGCTGCAATCAATTAGGCTCATACAGCCTAAACAGCTCATGCCTCTGCTCAAAACAATATTGTGTCCTGACTAAAATAAATTATATGCCTGGGGCATGTAACACAGATATGCTGTGGGAGTTCTGCAGACAGACAAAGGAAAGTACTGATTATTGTTACTGTAAGAAATCATACTTCACTTTAATTTTTTGATTAATTCAAAGATGGTTTGAAAGTTGCAGCTTGAGGTGATCACAGCTTGGCAGGTACTGAGACCACACCTTTCCTAAAACCTTCTGGGATACTGTCCGTCTGTTCTGAGATTAGAAAAGTGAAGCTGAAAATTTGGTGGCTGAAAAAGGAAAATGAAGGGTCATGTTTCTTGTTTTTATAACTGATGAATTATTATCAGTAATGCAGTAAAGTTGAAGCAAAACAATTGTGTTTTAATTGCATTGGTCTTTATTTCCTTCCTTTTGATTGTGTGGTAGAGCACATTTATTAAGCAAATGTTAGATTTATACACACTTTTAATATAATTTCGAAAGAAAAAAGTTTTTAAGTGTTAATCTTGTTGTTAAAGTCCTTCTATGCATGCTCCCGCTGCCATTTGGCAGTCAAGGGGTTTTTGGCACAACAACGGCTCACATTTCCGAGTTGTCAGCGGTGACACATAAATAACACCATAACCTGATATACACTGCATCAAAACACACAATGAGATAACATAACACATTCAAACAATCCATGAAAGTCATTTGCAAATAGTGAAACAATCATCTTTTCATCCTTTTTTATTTTGTATTCCATTCATAGTCAGTCAGTCATGGGCCAGAGGTTACCTGCACTTAGACTAAAAATAGTCAGTCTGGTGGCGGTCCCATTGACAGCAACAGTCCTGTTCACCGGCCCCAGTAAGACCACTACAGTACTCTGAACTGTGACAGGAGATTTCTCTAGTTGTGGCTTCATTTTCCTTCTGGTCGTAAATATGGAGTATGCTTACAAGTCTGAAACCACAGATTTTACATGAAAGGCGTTTTTTGCATTCTTTGCTGATGTACCCTGTGCACAAGCATCCAAAACAGACGCCATTTCTCCTAAGAAATGAAATCTTCTCATTATGAGGTTTCCTTTCAAGCAGAGAGCATAACTCCAACTTGTGTCCACCTTTACAAAACAAACAAGTCTTAACATCAGTCTGATGGTCTTGAGCCTTAAATGAATTACTTCTCTCAACAGCAGAAGTAGTGATGCCAAAGCTACTTCCTGTAGTTCTTAGGTGAGAAAAACGTTTCCCTCCATCTATGCTCTTGGCTGATGGATTTGTTGATGGAGCAGCATCGCTTAATTTTCCAAAGACAGGATCTGTAATAATTTTGACTTGACGCTCAGTAGAGAAGACATTGGCCCTCATTCAAGAACCGTTCGTACGCACAGATTTGTTCTTAAACTGTGCGTACGAGCGATTTAGGATCATTTGTGGCATTCAACAATGTTTTCGTATACTAGGATTTTTTTCAGATACGAACAAAATTTACGAGTGGTCCGGACCTGTCGTAAATTTAGGAGCGTCAGTCTGCTGTCATCCAGACGGATCTTCTCCACGAATAACTTCATATTTCGTTATTTAGAAAATATTTTGGGTTTAAAAAAATCACGCACCATAATTATTCTTGACAATAGGTTATTCTGTTTGAATTAGAATTATAATTTTAAGTTTAATTTGTCTGGTGTGTCGCGCAGGCTTCAGTGAGTCGTGCGCTCCCCTTGGTCATCAAAGCCGCTCCTCATATTAACACCCAGGTACATAAAATTCCCATACACCGCCGCAGAACAAGTACGAATTAAGACTGATCTTCATGCTATTGCTGGACTGCTGTGCCGGAGCAATAGATTATTATATCTGATTCGAAATATAACCTGCAGAATGTGGTTGCGCGCTGACCAGGAGGTGCGCGCATGACTCATTTGTGCTGCAAAACATGTTGGCACGCGCGCAGCATGGCATTTATTTTTCCATCCATCTCGCAGACTATTCCTTGATCTCCTCCTGTCCGTGCTGCGGCGAGACGTTTGTTTGAAGCCATTTTCAGATCAAACCATTTATTCTTGATTTCTGATACTGTACGACCCACGGGAGACAAAACATATGCACTACAATATTAATATGAAGTTAACTGTAGTTTCGAGACATTTTAAAATGCTTCTGTTCAAAAACACATCCGACACTTGCGGGGGGGTGGGGGGTAGCGGTGCGCCACGGCTCTTCTGAATAAGTGAAACTATAATGTAACACAGTACACTAAAATTAAAGATATTTGACCATCCGACACTTGCGGGGGGGGGGGGTAGCCACAGCGCGACTGAGAGCAGATCTCCGAACGCGTGAAGTTCCTCCTTTTACTTCTTGAGTTTGAATGAATGGACACTTCCTGCTGTCAAAAGGCAGGAAACGTGGCCTTATATGGTGTTTTGAGGGGTGGGAATTATGTAAATGACCTCTCCGCGAGCACGCGCAGGTGGTTAGAACAGGTGGGATTCATCATATTTACGCAACCCGTTTACACACGTTTCCTGTGGATAGAAGAGTTTGTTGAATCTGACGTGGCATGTTCGTACGAACGCTTCGTACGAACAAAAGTAGGAGAAATTTAGGATAAAATACGAACATTTTCGTGAATGAGGGCCAATGTCCATAAATGTTGCTCTTCAATGCTGCTTCTGCTGGATGTCACATGCTACTGTTCACCAGTTATCTTGCAACTTATATGGCAATCTTTTAATCCCAGCAAGCATATTAGCAGGTGTGTTCAATTCAGAAAGATCATGTACCTCCTCCATCGCATTACAACACCCACGTAAGAACAAACAGTATTCCTGAAGAGCTCTTCCGTCTTCTGATTTAATCAATGGCCATCAATAAACTTTATTCAGGTAAGCAGATGCAATAACATGTCCATTTCCAAAATGGTCATACAGCATAGTCTTTGCTTTTACATAACCACCACCATCAGACACATATTGACAGCTTTTGACAATTTCATTAGGCTGCCCCCTTGTGTACTGTGCGAGGTAATGCAGGCACTCATCAGGATCACTAGTCTTTGATTCAATGACCTGTTCAAATGAACGCATAAAGGCCTGAAAATGAAGCGGATCGCCATCAAAAGGTTGAATTTCTCTTTTGGGTAGTGAAGAGAGACTTTGTTGGTGAACCAACATGCAGGTTAATTCATTTTGCTTCTCCATAATGGACAACAGATTTTCATTGGTTGCTGATTGAGCAGCTTGTTGCAGATCTGATGTTATTCTGCTTACAGGATGAGAAGATCCAAGTAGGGATGCAAACCCTTTCTTTGTCACATTTCGTTGCATTGGTTTTATTTGAGGCTCTGCACTCTTATTAATTGTTTTCCTCTTTGTCTGTAGAACAAAGGTATCAACATCTGCCTTAAGAGTTTCAGCAGCATTTCTTTTTATTTTAAAATATGATTCCATTCCATTGGATTTCCGTGAAGCTGAGCTTTGCACTGCAGATTCAGTTTTCAGCACATTTACTTTTGCAGCTATTTCTGTTTCCAGTTGAAGCTGTTCTTTTCTTTTCCTAAGTTGCTCCTCCTGTTCTTCAAGAGCATGTTTTTCTTTCAGCATATTTTGACGTGTGAGCAAGGCAGCAATTTCAGCTTCTGACCTGAGCCGTGCTGATGAAGTTGATGATACTTTGGAGCTCAACTTGCTTCCTTGATTTGAAACGCTGTCAGATGGCAACACATCATCTTGAGTGTCGTGCTGGAGATTAGCAGATAACTGATGCTCCGTTTTCTCTCCTAATGGAGTTTCCTGTGACCGTAACATGTCAGAGGATGTTCTGCTTGAGCATTTGTTTCAGAAAGTCGTGTTTCAGCATCCTCAATAAACCCTTTGTTGTATTTAATGATACTTGAAAACCATGCATTTTGTTTATCTTTCTCATCAAGCTGGATTAAAGGCAGCAAGGATTCATGCAACACAATGGCATCCTTAAACAGGTGTGTTAACTCACCCAGCTGTGATTTTACTCGTGAATAGTTTTTATCATCTTTCATCAACTCTTTAAGATATGATATTACATCTTTCATTTTCTTTACATGCTTTTTCCGCTTTGTTTGGATAGTTTCAAGTTTATTTGCGAGAGCTTTCTCCGTGAGAACGATAGTTCTTTTATTCTTTTCAGGTTTCTCAACAGCAGACCCAGCAGTCAAGCTCCTCTTTCGTAGGTGTAGTGGCGGTGGTGTGTGGGCTCGCGTTGGCGTTCCAGCTGTGCGAACAAACTCCTTTGTCGTAGACTTTTTTTACTGACAAATGTAGATACTATCCTGCAAAGTCGCT
Organism: Garcialebias charrua; assembly: GCA_038048925.1. Taxonomy (NCBI): domain Eukaryota; kingdom Metazoa; phylum Chordata; class Actinopteri; order Cyprinodontiformes; family Rivulidae; genus Garcialebias; species Garcialebias charrua. The sequence goes on along the minus strand of JBBPBX010007890.1, from coordinate 19,216 downwards.
GAAGTGGTTGTTGACGTGCGAGCTGATCGTGACCTAACTCCAAGCTGTAGTTCCAAGATTTTATTTGTCGATATTCCAAGCAAAAACAGTGTACAAAAAAGCAGCATAAAAGAGAGGGGCAACGGCCCGTCTGATTCTAGCAGTAAAAACCAAGAAGAGCTTAGCGGTCAGCAAAAAATAGACCTTCCCCATCACCCACTCAAACCATAGTGACTCCTGGCTCCTCTCCAGTAATCTATATTCCCTAATAACACCGCGTGATCCCATACTACCCTTGTCCATAACAAAACTCAATAGGGTTTGTTTGTCAACAACTTAATTAACATAATCACCTTTATTGATCAGAACTCAATCAGTGAAGAGGAATCTGTTAATTACATGGAAAATCAATACCCCAACAAATTAATATTCATAAAGGAGACCAAAGTTATCTGCAATTTTATTACATAAATATTTAATCAAACTGAGAATCAACAACCAGAATAAACAAGAAAACAAAATAAATTATAATAATTTGTTGAACAACAAGTTTTAAAAGTAGCAAATTAATGATGAACAATCTAAATAAAACACTTATTCAATCAAGGTTCGATTATGTTTTATGGTAATGAGCATGAATCAGGATCTTTTATTGTCATATTTACACTATTGTCGACTCAGCTGTGTGTTAAACCTTCAGAAATAAACACTTTCAGCTGCAAACTGCATCCAACAAAACTTTCCTGAACGTGTCTTGTGGTCGCTGCTGCTCTTACCTGTTGTGTGCAGGTGTATCTGAGGTTTCCAGGTGATGTCCAGCAGTCTGCGCTGACGATCGATCTCTTCCTCGTACTGGACGATGGTTTTTTCAAACTCTGTGAATATTTCTTCAGCAGCAGCAGTTAGTCGCTCGCTGATAAACTCTCTCAGAGACTGAACTGAAGACATTGTTGCTGCACACACTCAAACATTCACCTCTCACACAGACATTAAACAGCCACACAGAGCTAACTATGCTAACGCTGCTAGCACCTTGACTTCCGCTGGTGTCACACTGTGAAGCTCCGGCAGAAACTGCATACTTCAATAAGAACCAACTTTTGAAATGAAAACAGAATAATTGATTCGAGTTGGCACTAAACTTAAATGAGTTAAAAAAAATCCTCTTCTACCAGATTTCACATTTTAACATCTTAGTTTATCTGCAGCTTGTTGATAAAACTTGATACTGATTCTACAGTAGGAACATAGAGAGGACACTGTCATTTTCCAACAAGTGGGTCTTTCATTCTGATACTAAACATATTCAAAGAAAACAAATAACTATTCGAAAAACACTAATAATTAAATAATAGAGGACCTGATTGAACATTGTTGGAATGTTACCTGGATTATTGAGCATGAACTTTGAACTTTCCTACTGGTGTTTTAAGACTACAGTATAGTTTAATGAACTTCTGACTCAACGTGTCAACTCTGAGTTTTTCCAACTTCCAAAGTGTGAGAAAGTTACCAGATTCACAAGATTACACCTTCTCACATGTCTGATAAAAATAAATTTTTAATAAATCTTTTTCCACTGGACTGAGAGAACGGTCTTTCACCTGAATTCTCATGTGGTGTTTACTTTTGTTTTCACTAATTTTTCCACAAGGTAAAATTAAAAGGCTTTTATTCTGTGTGAGTTGTCATGTGTCTGACTGTTACATATCCTGAGGAAGCTGCCAATGCTGACACCTATAGTTTTTATGCATGTTGACTGCAGTCATGCTTTTGTTGGTTAATTAGTCTGATTGTGATCAGGCTTGTGTGTGTTCAGCCAGGAACACCTGAGAGCCACGCCTATATATACTTCAAGTTGAGAGTGCTTGAATGCGGAGTGTTGTGAGCTCAGAGTTTGGTTGCTTTATTGCTGAGCTGTTTGAGTACTGTTTGGGTACTGTTTGAGTACTGTTTGGGTACTGTGGGGTGTTCTCCGCCCGCCCCTGTCAGGAAGTTTGATCTTCTGTCTAGAAGATTGTTGGTGAGTAGCTGATTGCTCATGTTTGGTCCTGACTGTGCTAGATGCACTTAAAGAGTAACTACTAGCTCATGTTTGGTCTTGACTGCTAGATGCACTTAAAGAGTGGCTACTAGCTCATGTTTGGTCTTGACTGCTAGTTGCATTTGTGTCAGCTCATTTGTTTGTGGAGTTTGACTGTGCTTGATGCACTTAGGAATGTTTGCTCATCTTTTGACTTTTGTTGTGCTTAGTGCACTGGGTAGCTGAAGGCTGCATTGATGACATTAGGATCCTGCTAATGATAATTGATATCAGGGATGCTGACCTGTGTGGTTAGTTTAAGCTGGTTTAACCAGGAACATTATTGAGCTTGGAGCTGTTTGGAGCTTTTTGGAGCTGTTTGGAGTTTTTGTTGGTTTGCCTAATGACAGAGTGAGATCGGTAGTCCAGTTATATCGTTTTTCTTTTACCCCTAGGGTCCCCTTTTGGTCAGGTAGTCCGTCTCCAGATAGGCTGCGACGGCCCTGTTTTTATGGGTTGGGCCGACGCTGGGGACGTTATATTCTTTTTGGCTGACTCACTCTTGTCCACCAATTATTTGTACTTTTGTCTGTCTATTTTTGCTCCCTTTTTTTTGCCCTGTGCCAGAAGACGGTGCACTCCGCACCTGGAGGGAGGAGTCGGGCAGTTTTCAATAAAGCTTTTTATTTTTACATTCTGCCTTCTTGTGTCCTTTGTCCATTTAATGTGTTCGGCCTGAGCCAGCCGTAACATATTTTGGGCGCCTCGTCCGGGATCTTGAATCCTTTTTGACTCCTTGTCTGGATCTTGGATCCTTCTTCTCCTTTTGCTCCTTGTCTGGATCTTGAATCCTTTTTTACTCCTTGTCTGGATCTTGAATCCTTTTTGAGCCCTTGTCTGGATTTTTGAATCCTTGTCCTTGCCTGGATTTTTGAGACATTGAGTTGTTTGTTCTGGTTTTGAGCAGACATTGAGAGTTTTGTGCTTAAAATATTGAGAGTGTGGTGAAGTCTTTTGAAGCCAAGTGTTTTTGGACAGCAGTTAATAGAATTAACTGCTCCTTTTTACATTTGGTGTGTGACAGCTGTGTGCTGTAGTTTGCACTCTCTCTGGAGCTGACAGGACCAGCTCTGGAGCTGACAGGACCAGCTCCTAGTTGCTGATTGAGCTGAAACACGCAGCTGTGTGTGTTTTTGGATTGTGCTGCTTTCAAATGCAGCTGGGATTTTTTTCTGTTGTTTACAGTGAAAGTCTTTTGAAGAGGGGTACAGCTTAAAAGCTGTTTGTGTTCACATCATGGAGTTCAATTTGAAGAAATTTATTGAACAGCCCACGGTGCAGGTCTTTGCTGACTGCACTATAGAACAAATGTTGAGTGTGGCAGAACACTTCAACATTGATATAAGACGCCGCATTCATGAAAAACATTTTAAAGGTGAACTGCTGACTAAATTATTTATGCTTGACATTTTTCCTGAGGTAAATGATACAGAGCGTCTAAAGGAAAAGGAAAATGAAGCTGCTTTAAAAAGAAAACATGATGAACAAATAAGGAAAGAAAAAGAGCTTATTTTAGAGCAGTTCGAAATTAAAAAAAGAAACTTAATGATTAAACACCAAGCTCTCTTGAAAGAACAAGAGCTTGAGCAACAGAGACTTCAAGCTGCTCTGGATGAAATTAAGCGTCTTCAGGAACAAGAGGATTTGGAACGGCTGAGAAGGCTGACAATTCAACATGCCTGTCATCCGGTGGTTACTGCACCAGTGCTTTGCACTCAAGCAGCCCTAGCATGTCCTGACTTTGATGCATCATCTGTGTCTATGCGGGTGCCTCTCACACCTCAACAGAAGGGGGCGCCTCTAGAACATCAACCGGAGGATGAAGAGGATGAGTTTGATTTGAGTAATAGCTTCCTGATGGACTGTGAAGAAAAACAGATTCCAGTGGAGGAAGTGAAACTCTTGCTTCATCTTCAGGAAGAAGATGACGTCAATCTCAGTGACTGTTTTTTACAGTTGTTTGACACTGAACTACTCCCAGTTCAGTCAAGTGAGGACCTGAAGATCTCAGAGGAGGTGAAGTCACACGCAACAAAACCTCCTGCTCTTTCTTTTCCCGTTCCAGCCACCGTGAAGAATGAGAGAGTATTGATGGACTATGTGAGACCATTGATTAGAACTGCAGCAGAACATGCTTTATTTTTGCTTGTGAGAGATGACAAGCTAGAGCCTTGTATTGGAAGTATTGTGCATGATTCTGCATCTAACACACTTTTCTGTATTTACAGAGTAGCTGAAATCAAAGCTGCTAAAACTGACAAAAAGGTGTTGTTACAGCCGACCAGAGAGAGCTGTCCAGTACTGACCAGTACTGAAGTGGAGGAGAACAGCTGCCCTCTGTCTACAAATGAGAGACAACGCTCTTGTTTTCTGATTAACCTCATCAAACATGGTGTTGGTGTTTGGCGGGTTGATAAGCAAAAGCTTTTTAGGATACAACTAGACCCAAGACGTCGTTTTGGTTTTAGAACCTTTTGAGTACCCTGCCCCAACTTGCCTTTTTGTATGGTGCTATGTAGCCGGTGTCACCACAAGACTACATTTTTCCCCCATACAAAACACTGGTGGTGGAGGTGTTACATATCCTGAGGAAGCTGCCAATGCTGACACCTATAGTTTTTATGCATGTTGACTGCAGTCATGCTTTTGTTGGTTAATTAGTCTGATTGTGATCAGGCTTGTGTGTGTTCAGCCAGGAACACCTGAGAGCCACGCCTATATATACTTCAAGTTGACTGTGCTTGAATGCGGAGTGTTGTGAGCTCAGAGTTTGGTTGCTTTATTGCTGAGCTGTTTGAGTACTGTTTGGGTACTGTTTGAGTACTGTTTGGGTACTGTGGGGTGTTCTCCGCCCGCCCCTGTCAGGAAGTTTGATCTTCTGTCTAGAAGATTGTTGGTGAGTAGCTGATTGCTCATGTTTGGTCCTGACTGTGCTAGATGCACTTAAAGAGTAACTACTAGCTCATGTTTGGTCTTGACTGCTAGATGCACTTAAAGAGTGGCTACTAGCTCATGTTTGGTCTTGACTGCTAGTTGCATTTGTGTCAGCTCATTTGCTTGTGGAGTTTGACTGTGCTTGATGCACTTAGGAATGTTTGCTCATCTTTTGACTTTTGTTGTGCTTAGTGCACTGGGTAGCTGAAGGCTGCATTGATGACATTAGGATCCTGCTAATGATAATTGATATCAGGGATGCTGACCTGTGTGGTTAGTTTAAGCTGGTTTAACCAGGAACATTATTGAGCTTGGAGCTGTTTGGAGCTTTTTGAGCTGTTTGGAGCCTTTTGGAGCTTTTTGGAGCTGTTTGGAGTTTTGTTGGTTTGCCTAATGACAGAGTGAGATCGGTAGTCCAGTTATATCGTTTTTCTTTTACCCCTAGGGTCCCCTTTTGGTCAGGTAGTCCGTCTCCAGATAGGCTGCGACGGCCCTGTTTTTATGGGTTGGGCCGACGCTGGGGACGTTATATTCTTTTTGGCTGACTCACTCTTGTCCACCAATTATTTGTACTTTTGTCTGTCTATTTTTGCTCCCTTTTTGTTGCCCTGTGCCAGAAGACGGTGCACTCCGCACCTGGAGGGAGGAGTCGGGCAGTTTTCAATAAAGCTTTTTATTTTTACATTCTGCCTTCTTGTGTCCTTTGTCCATTTAATGTGTTCGGCCTGAGCCAGCCGTAACACTGACTAAAGCAAATTTTTGATTAAAACCTTTTCCACAGGTCTCACATGAGAAAGGCTTCTCACCTGTGTGAGTTCTCATGTGTCTAATTAAATTACAGCTTTCTTTAAAACGGTTTCCACAGGTCTCACATGAGAAAGGCTTCTCATCTGTGTGAATTCTTATGTGTCTAATTAAAACAACTTTCTGATTAAAACATTTTCCACAGGTCTCACATGAGAAAGGCTTCTCACCTGTGTGAATTCTCATGTGTCTAATTAAATTACAGCTATCTTTAAAACGGTTTCCACAGGTCTCACATGAGAAAGGCTTCTCATCTGTGTGAATTCTTATGTGTCTAATTAAAACAACTTTCTGATTAAAACATTTTCCACAGGTCTCACATGAGAAAGGCTTCGCACCTGTGTGAGTTCTCATGTGTCTAATTAAATTACAGCTTTCTTTAAAACGGTTTCCACAGGTCTCACATGAGAAAGGCTTCTCATCTGTGTGAATTCTTATGTGTCTAATTAAAACAACTTTCTGATTAAAACGTTTTCCACAGGTCTGACATGAGAAAGGCTTCTCACCTGTATGAGTTCTCATGTGAACTCTTAAATTATATTTGTTTCTGAATTTTTTTCCACATGTCATACACAGTAAATACATTTTCTTGTCTATCTTTACGTTTGGACGGTCCACATTGTCACCATAACCTCCTGTTTGTAGATTTGTCTTATTTTGTTTCGGCTCTTCATCTCTGCAGGATCCTGGCTCTACATTCCTGCTTCTTTCCTCATCTTGGTTCTCCACTTCAGGAGAGTTTTGTGAAAGGAGTTGGTCCCTGGAGTTTGGTTCCAGTCCCCAGTTGTTTTTTTCATTAAAATCAGGAGTTTCCATACAGGTTTCAGTCTCCGGCTCTTCTTTTATCTCTAGAAACTCTGGTTCCTCCTTGGGAGGTTCTGGTGCCCCCTGTTTCTCTTGATTGTGTGGAAAATTGGGATCCTCATAGTACTTCATCATCTGTGAAGATTCTGGTGCTTCATGGTCATCTTTTATTTTTGGAGGTTCTGGTTCTTCTTGGTCCAAACTGGAGTTCCTCTCCTGGTTACAGAGCTGCTGCTCAGTGAGAATATTTTCATCCTTCCAGATATGCTGTGGGAGTTCTGCAGACAGAAAAAGGAAAGAACTGATTATTGTTACTGTAAGAAATCATACTTCATTTTAATTATTTGATTAATTCAAAGATGGTTTGAAAGTTGCAGCTTGAGGTGATCACAGCTTGGCAGGTACTGAGACCACACCTTTCCTAAAACCTTCTGGGATACTGTCTGTCTTTTCAGAGACTGAAAAAGTGAAGCTGAAAATTTGGTGTCTGAAGAAAGGAAAATGAAGGGTCATGTTTCTTGTTTTTAGAATTGATGAATTATTATCAGTAATGCAGTAAAGTTGAAACAAAACAATTGTGTTTTAATTGCGTTGATCTTTATTTCCTTTTGATTGTGTGGCAGAGCACATTTATTAAGCAAATGTTAGATTTATACACACTTTTAATATAATTTCGAAATAAAAAAGATTTTAAGTGTTAATCTTGTTGTTAAAGTCCTTCTATGCATGCTCCGGCTGCCATTTGGCAGTCGAAGGGTTTTTGGCACAACACCGGCCCACATTTCCGAGTTGTCAGCGGTGACACATAAATAACACCATAACCTGATATACACTGCATCAAAACACACAATGAGATAACATAACACATTCAAACAATCCATGAAAGTCATTTGCAAATAGTGAAACAATCATCTTTTCATCCTTCGTTGTTGTTGTTGTTGTATTCCATTCATAGTCAGTCAGTTAGGCAAGAGGTTACCTGCACTTAGACTAAAAATAGTCAGTCTGGTGGCGGTCCCATTGACAGCAACAGTCCTGTTCACCGGCCCCAGTAAGACCACTACAGTACTCTGAACTGTGACAGGAGATTTCTCTAGTTGGGGCTTCATTTTCCTTCTGGTCGTAAATATGGAGTATGCTTACATGTCTGAATCCACAGATTTTACACGAAAGGCGTTTTTTGCATTCTTTGCTGATGTACCCTGTGCACAAGCATCCAAAACAGACGCCATTTCTCCTAAGAAATGAAATCTTCTCATTATGAGGTTTCCTTTCAAGCAGAGAACATAACTCCAACTTGTGTCCACCTTTACAAAACAAACAAGTCTTAACATCAGTCTGATGGTCTTGAGCCTTAAATGAATTCCTTCTCTCAACAGCAGAAGTAGTGATGCCAAAGCTACTTCCTGTAGTTCTTAGGTGAGAAAAATGTTTCCCTCCATCTATGCTCTGGGCTGATGGATTTGTTGATGGAGCAGCATCGCTTAATTTTCCAAAGACAGGATCTGTAATAATTTTGACTTGACGCTCGGTAAAGACAATGTCCATAAATGTTGCTCTTCAATGCTGCTTCTCCTGGATGTCACATGCTACTGTTCACCAGTTATCTTTCAACTTATATGGCAATCTTTTAATCCCAACAAGCATATTAGCAGCTGTGTTCAATTCAGAAAGATCATGAACCTCCTCCATCGCATTACAACACCCACGTAAGAACAAACAGTATTCCTGAAGAGCTCTTCCATCTTCTGATTTAATCAATGACCATGAATAAACTTTATTCAGGTAAGCAGATGCAATAACATGTCCATTTCCAAAATGCTCATACAGCATAGTCTTTGCTTTTACATATCCACCACCATCAGACACATATTGGCTGCGTCTCAATTCAGGGGCTGCATTCTCATGAGTGCGCATTTGTCGGCCGCATACGTCATTGCCCCGCGCGGAGGACTGTCCCAATTCGAAGACTCCTCCTCGTGCGGCCTACTTCCTGTCGAAATCCGAGGATGCATCTGAGTAACCTTTCTGACGGAGGCTATCCCAGAATTCATAGCGCCAGCAGAGATTTCGCGGGGGGGACTTTCTGCGTGCAGGGGCAGGACTGCTGCGTGTTGTTGAGTCATCAGCTCATTCTAACAACAACTTCAGTGCTTTTTTCATTCATTCATTCATTCAACCTTTATTCATACAGGCTAGCCTCGTTGCTGAATCTCATTAAAATTTAACTACAGAAACGACTAAAAAAATCTGTTAGCTGAATATATATTAGTGTTTCTGAGTTTACGGTTTGTTAAGAACTGATTACAAATCAGATTATTTTACACGTGCGTAGCAAGGATTTTCAGAGGGGCTATCGGTTAAAAGACAGAGTGGACCTACAAAAAGCAAGTTGCCCAGTAGCTCAATTGGTTAAGCATCCCACAGTTGGCCCGCAGATCTTTTTCTCAAAAGCTGGTTCGAATCTCACTCGGTTCGGTTAAAACTTAATTTTACGTTTGTCTTTTATTGGATAAAAAAAAAGAAGGAGTTTCACAAACTCCTTTTTTCAAATCTCAGTCCTCATTTTTTTATCCAATAAAAGACAAACATAAAATAAGTTTTAACCGTACCGAGTGAGATTCGAACCAGCTTCGAGAAAAGTATCTGCGCGCCAACCGCGGGATGCTTAACCAATTGAGCTACTGGGCAACTTGCTTTTTGTAGTGGGCCTTCTCCTACTCCGCTCCTGCTTCCTGGAATATCTTACAAAAAGATCTGAAGCTCTCGACCTTGACTTCTCTAAATGGTTTTCAGAATCTGTTGGAATCCTGGCAAAAACCAATGCAGATTTGTTCCTGTCTTTGATTTTATACGTCTACCTTATAATGTTTTGCTAGTTTTTTGATACTTTGTTAAAAAAAAAAAAAAAATCTTTCTTTTGTTTTTTTCTCTCTTTTGTTTTCTATTGTTTATTGTTTGTTTGTTTATTGTTTAAGGAAATTCTACCATTGCTGTTCATTGTTCTTTAGTTTTAGCAGGTCGCTTTCGTAAATGAGCCCATGAGGTTCAAAAGATTTACCTGACTAAATAAAGGTTGAATGAATGAATGAATGTAGGTCCACTCTGTCTTTTAAACGATTGCCCCTCATAAAATCCTTGCTACGCACGTGTAAAATAAGCGGATTTGTAATCAGTTCTTAACAAACAGTAAACTCAGAAACACTAATATATATATTCATCTAACAAATATTTTTTAGCGGCGTCCCTTCTCTTTCCAGCGCGCACACTTCCCACCCATTTCAAGAGAACGCCCCACCCACTTCAAGGCCGGCTCTCCGGAAGGCTAGACTGTCCCATTTCAGCAGTTTCGTCCAGCCCACCCGGCCTTGTGAGTGCGTGGCCTACTCGGCCCAGCTAGGCTGGGTGAGGACCCAGCCCCTGAATAGACCTTTTACCAGTTGACGTCATCACGCAAAGCTTGCCTGAAACGAGCGTTCTGATTGGACGGCAAAAAGCCGAAACCGGATGCAGGGGGGTTAGGAAGGAGCCGAGGAGCTTCGTAATGATAGAGAGTTGTAATTTAGAAGCTTGTTTTCTTAAAATAGTGGACAACCACTGGTCAAAATGCCTGAACATTGTGCCGCGGATACGAGAGGAGGTGATTGTGTGCGCTGATGGAAAATGGGGAACTCCTTCAGGCTTTTTTGCGAATGTCCAGCAGGGTGAGTCGTTGTGTGTCGTTGTCAACAACCTGTATATCCAAGCGTCAGAAATAAATGTTTTAAATTTCTCACACCAATACTTCTGATATTTAGACTGATTTGGTTATTGTTACAGGTTTAACATCTTCTGTTAGCTGCTATAACTAGCGCCATGTCTTCATAAGAGCCGTCAGTATTAGCACAGTATGTAAACAAAAACATGACGTTTGAGTCACACAAATGTTCACAGCGTCCTTATTTCTTATTTGATTTCTGTAAACTATGTCTTAAATACAACCTGAGACAATTGGTGATGTTGTGATGTGAAAAATAATAACTATCCCAAGAGATACATTTATTAGCTTTCCTGGGAAAATTTAATTATCTTTGAGAACGTATTTACTTTTGCACTTTTGACACACTGTTTATACAGCTTACACTTTATTAGACGTAAAATGTGTGAAAATCTTAAATATATTAAAAACAATATATTTTGCATGTGAATTCCATAATGACACACACAATATGGTTATATATTGTGTTTGTTTTTGCAGACAAGGAGGTGGCTGCAACCATGCTGGAAATACATTCTAAACCAACCTGCACCCAGTTACCTTGTACATGGAAGGGACCAGCCCAAAAACGAACTGCACCTGCTACTGGATGAGCTGCAAGTTTTAAAGTGAGTTTAATCAGTGTTCCTGAAGAAATTTCATATTACGCTTATAACACAAATACCCAGAAAGGTGACTTTCAGTCAAACTTCACCAACAACTGGAATAATACAATATCACTTATTTTGTCTTATTCCAGTCAAAAAACTATTCAACATTTTACAATTGTAGTTTATTGTATTGTGTTAATTATTGTTAATTGTTTTCTAGTGGCACTAGATAAGAAATAAATGCAATGACATATGCACGGTTTTAAATGTTTTCTACAATTGTAAGATCTGGAATAGTTCTTGGACATTTAAAAAAAAAAACTTCTACAAACAGATTTTCTAATATGTGTTATATAAAAACACATTTTTCATGTTGGTGTCAATATAGGCATGGCATCGGCATCCAGAAGTTTTCCAGGAGAACGCTGAAAAGCCTGCGTTTTGACCCACGTCATCCTGATGAGCCCATCACTGCTGGCTGGTCTTCACAAGGACATTTTGAGCGTGGAGCCATTGTTGCCTTTTGCAGGTTGTAGTAGTAAACTTTAAAAACCACTAACGCTTATCTGTATGTTTCTTTAATTCCTTTATTTTGTCTAGAATTTAAAACTTCATGTTTTTTTCTTTTGAGGTATGCTCAAAGCCCCTGGCTGTGGTTTCTCGATCCAGACCCTCCGGCAGATGAAGTAGCTGACGACCGCGGGCCCTGTCCAGTCTCCACGCCATCAGAGAGACCTGCCAGAAGTTCAAAACATCTTTAAATGTCTCACAAGCACACACATTATTTATATAAGTCACAAACAGAAACAACACATACCAGAAGATGTGTTTGTGTTTGTCATTTCACTTGTTAAAGGACAGAAAGTAACCTGCTAATATTTAATGTTTATGGGGTTCTGGTGCTAAGTCATTGGATGACCAGAGAGCTGGACTATAAACTAGAGAACAGATCTGACAACAGCAGAGTCACAAAGAGGATTTTCTTTCAGCCTGGTTAGGTCACCATGATAAGAGAGACTGACCTGTTTTTGTTGTAAACGCTCTTTCTTTATCTAGTGAGATTCAAAATCATAAAATGTGACTAAAACAGCATTTGTATATTAACAGATTAAAAAATTTAACTAAACAAAAGTTCCACTTCTATATATATATTTTATATTTAAAGGTTGGTGTGTTCATGTCTAAATTTAATGTACTACAATCAATGTGTTTTGGGATGTGTGGACTATTTCAGTAATCAATCACTGTAATAAACATGGATTTGAATACAGTATATAAATTTGGTCAAATTGGGGAGGGAATGACTGAGCCAGCTGAGCAGTGCTGTGAGTTTTCATTGGATTAGCGTGATGTCCTTCAAAAACTTCAACCAATGTGATGTCACGGTCGACAGAATTTATTTAAAATATATATATTTGGATCCTGACAGGTCCATAAATGTACAATACACTCCTTGTACAATACATACCTCTTCCTCAGTGTACTGCTTGTGTCCTGGATGCAGAGAGGTGGCCAGGTTCAGACTAGCTTCCCTTTTTCCACCTCTGACTTGACATCAAACCCTTTGTCAGCAAGGAGTTGTTGGCCAGTTGCTGCTGTAAAACAAAGTATTAATTCATATTTGACAATAAACAAAACAGTCTTGTGTATAGTTAAACTGTATGCTTATATACATTGATGACAGGATTGCTTTTTTTTCTGTGACAGCATTTCACCGATGCTCCCAGCAAAACTGTGCGAATAACTTACAGAAACAGAGAAATGGCTGAAATGTTTTCAAAGATGCAGTGCTGTTAGACCTCAACTAATGTTAATAAAACATGTTTGTCTTGTGGAAACTATACTGTATATTTTTTCAACGCAGAAAGAGTTCAAATGATTACAGGCTAACAGTGCAGTGGTCTGTTCATTTTTACAGAGCTGCATGTTTGACATTTTACTCACCTGTTCTTCAGTGGGGTTGAAGGAAGAATCTCTTTGCATGTCGCAGGTTAAAACTTCAACACAGCAGTGGACTGAGGTACAGCGAGGTCTGGTTGAACTAGCTGGCTGCTAGCTTAGCAGCTGTCCAGTAGCATTCTGCTGCGGGAGGTTGTTCTCTGTTTGTCTGTTTCCCATCTCCAAGATGTAATGTTGGAACGTAATCCACGGAGTTTGGATCATTAATGGCCATGCCAGATAAAAAATGCTGATTACACACGTTGATGCTTTTGTGTCGGGGTGAAGTCCTGCCGGCGAAGCGCTTGAAGCCACATCTTCCTCCACATCTTCCTTCTTTTAGTCGCTTTACTCGACTTTCCTAGAGGGACGTTGTAAACCAAACAAGTCTCACCTTTTTCTATTACTCGTTTACGTTGCCTGGAACAATTATAAACACAATAAAAGTCATATTTCCCCACCGCGAGCGTTGGCAGTAATGAAAACACTAGACGCACTGCCCCCGACTTCCGGAAAATTCTGGAAAAATGCGAGTGCACATGCGCGATGACGTCAACTGGTAAAAGGTCTATTGTCATTTGTCATCTTCGTTTAGTAAAGCTTTATTACAAATGTCATGAATTTCTTTTACAATGTCAGCTTCTCTTTGTTTGCTGAGTTGACTGGAAATTTGACAAATTAAATTTAAATTTGAGAATTATATTTCAAGTGATCCCACTTCACTATAATTTGATAGTGATGAGTCTTTGTTTAAATCAATGATTGTTCTTTTTATGTCCTGACAAAAGTGGTCATGATTAAGGAGATTCAAATTGTATTTCCCAAATCCTTTGGCGTGCCTTTGTGCATTTGTAGGAGTTAAAGTGAGTTTATTAATGCAGTGATCAGTAAGTGGTGCAGCAGAGTTAGGCCCTGTTTACACGGACACTGTGTGGGGGAAACGGAACTTATGGGCATGTTAATTAGTTTAAAAGTTTTGCGTTGACACGGATCTGCTCGAATCTCCCCCCTCCCTCATGCCCCCCCTTATACCCACTGCGCATGCGTGCTGCTGAACCTTCACCCACTGCGCATGCGTGCTGCCTCACTCTGCTGGCAGTCTGCTACTTTCTTTTGTGCTAAAAGTTGAGCTAACAACAAGTTAACAATAAGTTAAAGCTGGATTTTGGATAAGAGTCGACAGATTTGACACCAAGCGGGACCTCTTCATCTAACAAGCTGCACACCAGATGCTGAGTGGACTGTGGACCAGAACCGGACTTTACTCCGTGATAAACAGCTGACTTACAGCAGGTAAATCAACGTTCTTAATATAATGTTTGCTTGTGTTTACTTTGATCACACAACAACTGAGTTTTTATTTATTTATTTATTTATTTCTGCCAGGTGGAGAAGCTATCGATCGTTCCAACAAACAGGCAGACGGTTCGGTGGTTCTAATGGGGTCCAGATGAACACACAGCAAGAGTCCAGTTTATTAACGTAGTTACAGTTCGATTCACGTGTTTTAATAGTGTGTTCAGTTTAATTCTCAGTGTTTGAGTTGTAAATTCTGTGGTGCTGAATAAATAAATAAATAAATAAAAAATAAACCTGGTGTCTTCATTTTCACAGCACGTTACGCACTGTTTAAAAAATGTAACGAGTCCAGATAGATACTGTAGTTCAGATACATTTATACATCTCGACCTTCTTCTTGCTGCTGACTGGTCTTCTGTCCATCCTCATTCTTCTTGATCTAAGTTCTGCCTTCGACACCATCTGTCATTCTATCCTCCTCAACAGACTAACCTCCATCGGCATCTCAGGTACCCTGTTAGACTGGTTCACCTCCTATCTCTCTGACCGCACTCAATTCATTCAGCTTAAATCCTTCCGTTCCCAGTCTTCCCCTGTCTCCACGGGTGTCCCCCAAGGCTCTGTCCTCGGACCCCTCCTCTTCATCATTTACCTCCTTCCTCTAGGCCACATCTTCCGCAAACATGGCATCCATTTCCACTGTTATGCTGATGACACGCAGCTCTACCTGTCATCAAAACCTAACTCCACCCACCCGCCCTCCATCCTCACCGACTGTCTCATTGAGCTTAATCACTGGTTTTCTAACAATTTCCTTCAACTAAACAGCAACAAAACAGAAGTCATTCTCGTCGGTACCAAAAACTCTATTTCAAAATCAGAACATCTTCTCGTCCCCCTTAACAACTCTCTGCTATCCCCCTCCCCTCAGGTCAAGAGCCTCGGTGTCATCCTCGACACCACTCTTTCCTTCACTTCGCACATCAACAATATTACTCGGTCTGCCTATTTCCACCTCCGTAATATTAACCGTCTCCGTCCTTCTCTCACACCCCGCTCCACAGATATCCTGGTGCACAGTCTTGTGACTTCCCATATTGACTACTGCAACTCCCTTCTCTACGGCCTCCCCAACAAATCTCTCCACAAGTTACAGATGGTCCAGAACTCAGCTGCCCGTGTCATCACTCAAACCTCCTACTATAACCACATCACTCCTGTCCTGCAGCAGCTCCACTGGCTCCCGGTTAAATCACGCATCATCTTCAAAATTCTACTTCTCACGTTCAAAGCTATCCACAACCTTGCCCCTCCTTATCTATCCGACCTCCTACAAATCTCCATCCCATCACGCTCTCTCAGGTCCTCCTCTTCACTACAACTCCATGTACCCTCTGCCCGCCTCTCCACCATGGGGAGCAGGGCCTTCACCTGCTCTGCCCCTCACCTCTGGAACGCTCTACCGCCCGACCTTCGAAACACCACCTCCCTTTCTCTGTTCAAGACAGCCCTGAAAACCCATCTCTTTAGACTAGCTTATCATTAACTTTACTAAATGTATTTTTATCTTCCATTTTATATCCTTTATGTATTTTATATTTCAATTTGTCACTCCAAAAAGGGTGGGTAATCTATGCGCCGAACGGCAGCGCAGATTACCCACCCTTTTTGGAGTCCTTGGAGGGGGTATTGGAGGGTGCGCCTCCTGGGGACTCCCTTGTTCTGCTGGGGGACTTCAACGCTCACGTGGGCAATGACAGTGAGACCTGGAGGGGTGTGGTTGGGAGGAACGGCCCCCCTGATCTGAACCCGAGTGGTGTTCTGTTGTTGGACTTCTGTGCTCGTCATGGATTGTCCATAACGAACACCATGTTCAGGCATAAGGGTGTCCATATGTGCTCTTGGCACCAGGACACCCTAGGTCGTAGTTCAATGATCGACTTTGTTGTCGTCTCATCTGATCTGCGGCCGCATGTCCTGGACACTCGGGTGAAGAGAGGGGCGGAGCTGTCCACTGACCACTACCTGGTGGTGAGTTGGCTCCGATGGTGGGGGAGGATGCCGGTCAGACCTGGCAGACCCAAACGTATTGTGAGGGTCTGCTGGGAACGTCTGGCAGAGTCTCCCGTAAGACGGAGCTTTAACTCCCACCTCCGGGAGAGCTTTGAACACGTTCCGAGGGAGGCGGGGGACATTGAGCCCGAGTGGGCCATGTTTCGCGCCTCTATTGTCGAGGCAGCTTATCGGAGTTGTGGCCGCAAGGTTGTTGGTGCCTGTCGTGGTGGCAACCCTCGAACCCGGTGGTGGACACCGGCGGTGAGGGATGCTGTCAAGCTGAAGAAGGAGTCCTATTGGGCCTTTTTGGCCTGTGGGACCCCGGAAGCAGCAGATAGGTACCGGCAGTCCAAGCGGCATGCGGCTCGGGTGGTTGCTGAGGCAAAAACTCGGGCGTGGGAGGAGTTCGGAGAGGCCATGGAGAATGACTTCCGTACGGCTTCGAGGCGATTCTGGTCCACCATCCGGCGTCTCAGGGGGGGAAAGCGGTACGCGACCAACACCATTTATGGTGGGGATGGCGTGCTGTTGACCTCAACTCGGGATGTTGTGAGTCGGTGGGCGGAATACTTCGAAGACCTCCTCAATCCTACTGGCACGTCTTCCACTGAGGAAGCGGAGCCTGGGGACTTTGGATCGGGCTCTCCAATCTCTGGTGCGGAGGTCGCCGAGGTGGTTAAAAAGCTCCGCGGTGGCAAGGCTCCGGGGGTGGATGAGATTCGTCCTGAGTTCCTTAGGGCTCTGGATGTTGTGGGGTTGTGTTGGCTTACGCGACTCTGCAATATCGCGTGGACATCGGGGGCAGTTCCCTTGGATTGGCAGACTGGGGTGGTGGTTCCCCTATTCAAAAAGGGGGACCGTAGGGTGTGTTCCAACTATAGAGGGATCACACTCTTAAGCCTCCCTGGTAAGGTCTATTCAGGGGTTCTGGAGAGGAGGGTCCGTCGGATAGTCGAACCTCGGATTCAGGAGGAGCAGTGTGGTTTTCGTCCTGGTCGTGGAACACTAGACCAGCTCTACACCCTCAACAGGGTCCTGGAGGGTGCGTGGGAGTTTGCCCAACCAGTTTACATGTGCTTTGTAGACTTGGAAAAGGCATTCGACCGCGTCCCTCGGGGGGTTCTGTGGGGGGTACTCCGGGAGTATGGGGTACCAGGCCCATTGATATGGGCTGTTAGGTCCCTGTACGACCGGTGTCAGAGCTTGGTCCGCATTGCCGGCAGTAAGTCAGGCTCGTTTCCGGTGAGAGTTGGACTCCGCCAAGGTTGCCCTTTGTCACCGATTCTGTTTATAACTTTTATGGACAGAATTTCTAGGCGCAGCCAAGGTGTTGAGAGGATCCGTTTTGGTGGCCTTAGAATCGCTTCTCTGTTTTTTGCAGATGATGTGGTCCTATTGGCTTCATCAGCTCGTGATCTACAGCTTTCACTGGAGCGGTTTGCAGCTGAATGCGATGCGGCCGGGATGAGGATCAGTTCCTCCAAATCCGAGGCCATGGTCTTGAGCCGGAAAAGGGTAGCGTGCCCTCTCCGGGTCGGGGAGGAGGTCCTGCCCCAAGTGGAGGAGTTTAAGTATCTCGGGATCTTGTTCACGAATGAGGGAAAACTGGAGC
This sequence comes from Garcialebias charrua, assembly GCA_038048925.1. Lineage (NCBI taxonomy): Eukaryota > Metazoa > Chordata > Actinopteri > Cyprinodontiformes > Rivulidae > Garcialebias > Garcialebias charrua. Next base: position 1,361 of record JBBPBX010007890.1, on the reverse strand, counting down.
GTGAGATCGATAGGCGGATAGGTGCAGCGTCCGCAGTGAAGCGGGCGCTGTACCGGTCTGTCGTGGTGAAGAGAGAGCTGAGTCAAAAGGCAAAGCTCTCAATTTACCGATCGATCTACGTTCCCACCCTCATCTATGGTCATGAGCTTTGGGTTATGACCGAAAGAACAAGATCTCGGATACAAGCGGCTGAAATGAGTTTTCTCCGCAGGGTGGCTGGACTCTCCCTTAGAGATAGGGTGAGAAGCTCAGTCATCCGGGAGGGACTCGGAGTAGAGCCGCTGCTTCTCCACATCGAGAGGAGCCAGTTGAGGTGGCTCGGGCATCTGGTTAGGATGCCTCCTGGACGCCTCCCTGGTGAGGTGTTCCGGGCATGTCCCACCGGGAGGAGACCCAGAGGAAGACCCAGGATACGCTGGAGGGACTATGTTTCTCGGCTGGCCTGGGAACGCCTTGGGATTCCCCCAGAGGAGCTGCTCCAAGTGGCTGGGGAGAGGGAAGTCTGGGCCTCCCTACTTAGGCTGCTACCCCCGCGACCCGACCCCGGATAAGCGGAAGAAAATGGATGGATGGATGGATGGAATTTGTCACTGATAATGTTTGCTCTGTATTCACTGTGTTGGTTTGTTAAGTGTCCTTGGGTGTCATGAAAGGCGCTTTTAAATAAAATGATTATTATTATTATTATTATTATCTCCCACGCCAACATAAATACTGTTTATTATTGTTAAACTGTTATATTTTGCAGCGTGACACGTGAAATGTACGTCTGCCCTAGACTGTCCGCGCATGCGGGCTGCGCGCATGTGGTTGACACAAAAGCTCCACGGGAGATGTTTACATTATCAGCGGGGGGTCAGCGAAAAAGTTCCACCTTGAGAGCAGGATCAGAAAAGTATCGGAGTCAAAGAGGGGGGCCAGCAGCGTCGTGTAGGCGATAAGCAAAGTCGCAAAGAGAAAGTAGCGGTTACACTCAAAATATGCGCAGTGTAAACTGGCCCTAGGCAGAGTTAACTTCTAGGCCATGTGTAATATCTAATACAAGCCAAAAGTTTAGTCTAGATTTAATTGTTCCATCTGGTTTTAAACCAGTTAAACATTTATGCCTCTGGATTTAAAGTGTGCCATGTATCATTCAACTCAAACTCATTACAAAATTCAAACAAAATGGAGTTGTAATGATGATTTAGCATCTTTGATGGGCATTTATCAAGCCATTTCTCCATTACCATATAATGGTCTCCTCCAAAAATACATTTCACAGTTCACATATATTTGAGACAGGCCTTTTAAAGCATTGCTCAACTCTGTAAAGTTTTATTTTTTTTTTGTGATCGTTGTAACTATATATATATATATAT
>JBBPBX010007889.1:41008-64043 GCA_038048925.1 Garcialebias charrua | reverse complement strand
TTTTTATTTATTCATGAGTCTAACAGCCTCAGGGTAGAAGCTGTTCCTCAGTCTAGTGGTTCTACATTTGATGCTCCTCAACCTCCGTCCTGAGGGGAGTGGGGCAAAGAGTGAGTGTGCTGGGTGAGTGAGGTCTTTCATGATGCAGGTGGCTCTTTTCCTGCATCTGGAGGTGTAAATGTCTGTGATGGTGGGGAGACTGACTCCAACAGACTTCTGTGCAGCCTTCACCACTCTCTGCAGAGCTTTCCTCTCTTCAACTGTGCAGCCTCCATGCCACACGTTGATGCTGGAGCACAGGATGCTCTCCACTGCACACCTGTAGAAGGAGGTGAGAACTGGGCTGCTCAGACCAGCTCGTCTCAGCCGTCTGAGGAAGTAGAGTCTCTGATGACCTTTCTTGATCAGGCTGGTGGTGTTGTTGCTCCAGCTGAGGTTATCATTCATGTGTACACCCAAGTATTTGTAGCTGGAGACCACTTCCACTGCAGACCCACCTATTATCAGTGGGGCATGGGTGTGTTTGTTCCTTCTGAAGTCCACAATCATCTCCTTTGTCTTCTTCACATTCATGTGAAGATTGTTCTCTTTGCACCAGCTCTCCAGATGTTCCACCTCCTGTCTGTAGCTGGACTCATCATTGTTTGTGATGCATCCCACCACCGCTGTATCATCTGCAAACTTAACAATATGACAGCCTGGAAGTGTGGCTGTACAATCATATGTGAGCAGAGTGAACAGAAGGGGGCTCAGCACACATCCCTGAGGAGAGCCAGTGCTGAGGGTTATGGTGGAGGAGGAGAAGTTGTGGATCTTCACGGACTGTGGTCTGTCTGTTAAGAAGTCTAGTACCCAGTTACAAATAGAGGGGCTTAGTCCAAGTGTAGATAGTTTGTCTATCAGAGTTTGGGGGATCATGGTGTTGAAGGCAGATGTGAAGTCCACAAAGAGCAGACGCACGTATGAGTCCTTCTGATCCAGGTGGGTGAGAGCAGTGTGGACCACGGAAGAAATGGCGTCCTCTGTTGATCGGTTCTCACGGTATGCGTATTGATGAGGGTCCTCGTTGATGTTGACGGTTGCCTTGATGTGGGACATGACCAGTTTCTCAAAACATTTAGCGACTATCGGGGTGAGGGCCACCGGTCTATAGTCATTCAGACCAGTCACTGTGGAGCTCTTTGGGACTGGGATGATGGTCGCGGTCTTCAGGCAGGTGGGAACTGACTCCAGTGCAAGTGAGGTGGTGAAGATGTCAGCCAGCACCTCACAGAGCTGGTCCGCACATTCCTTCAGAACTTTCCCTGGGATGTTGTCTGGTCCGGTTGCTTTATGAGGATTAATCTTTCTGAGACTGCCTCTCACTTCTGCTGCGGACACCCTGAGATGCTCTTCATCTGGTGATGAGGTGAGTCTGGTGCTAGCAGGTCTGTTTGGATCATCAAAACGTGCATAAAACTTATTGAGGGCATCAGGCAGAGATGGGTCCCTGGGGCATTGTTTGTTTTTGCCTTTGTAATCTGTTATGCATTTAATACCCTTCCACATGCTCCGTGGGTCTTGTGAGGTGAACTGTCCCTCGATCCTCTGTGCATACGTGGCCTTGGCCTTCTTAATGCCATCCTTCAGTTCATTCCTGCTCTTTCTCAGTTCCACTTTATCTCCTGACTTGAATGCAGTGTCTCTGGCTGCTAGCAAGGCGTGAACTTCTTTATTTAACCAGGGTTTCCGGTTCGGGTAGGATTTCACATATTTTTTTATGGATACATTTTCAGAGCATGTACTGATGTAACCCAGGACTGAGGAAGCGTACAATTCCATGTCCACTGAACTACCATCAGTGGCTGCTTCTCTGAAAACAGACCAGTTTGTCCTCTCAAAACAGTCTCTCAACATGGGGGAACTATCTTGAGGCCAGATTGTTATTTCTCTTTGTTCCGGCTTCCGGCGCCTGAGTGGAGGGAGTTCTCTTGGCGCCAGAATCAGAGAGTCGTGGTCTGAAGATCCGAGCGCTGGGCGTGTCTTCGCCGTGTATGCCCCCTTTACATTTGTGAAGACTTGGTCGAGTGTTTTATCTCCTCTCGTGGCTGCGAAGACGTTCTTATTGAAGGCTGGGAGGGACACCTGGAGATCCACGTGATTGACGTCCCCGCAAACAATGAAAAGCCCCTCAGGATATTTACACTGCAGCGAAGTGAGTAAGTCGTGAATCTCTCTCTGGGCGTCAATAGCATTAGCATCGGGTGCTATGTAAATAACGCTGATTACGATCACTGAATAGTCACGTGGCATATAATGCGGCCTACATCTTATTGTGATCAACTCCACGGCAGCTGAACAAGCTCTTTTTATCACAGCACAGTTCGTGCACCAATCTTTGTGTACGTAAATACAAACACCACCACCTCGCGTTTTCCCCGTAGTCTCGAAGCACCGGTCTGTTCTGAAGAAGAGCCGGTCGTCCAGCTCGTAAACAGAGTCTGGAGTCTCCTCAGAAATCCACGTTTCCGTAAGACAAAGCACGGAACATCTTCTCATCTCCTCCGACGTGGTCACCCTCAAACGAAGTAGATCCATCTTGTTGTCGAGTGAGCGAACGTTAGACAGGAAAAGAGCCGGCATCGGGGGTTTACCGGTTTTAGCGTCTTTCCGCATTCTCGTCATAATTCCTGCACGACAACCCCGCTTCTTTTCCCGTGAGCATCGCTTTCTTTTCTTTCCCCTGGAGTGCATCTGCTTCCAGAAGGACGTTTTCAGCAGGTCCAATCTTCCGAGTTCTGATTTGAGTTCGTTGCTGATTTCAGCTGTGCCCTGTGGTAAATCCGCTCCAATTCTTAACAGATCAGTTCGGCTGTAATTCACCCGCAAAACACGCGCAGAGTCAGGTACAAAAACACTTTTAAAATTACTAAAAACTAGAGATGTTCCGGGAACTCGTGAAGCTGCGGCTGCACTGAGCGCGGCCATCTTGGATCAGCTGCAGCTAGGAAGTCTGTGATGACTGAAATCTGAACTTTTCCAGGGACCTGTCCACCTGGGGGAGCAGGTCCAAGAAGAGGTTGTTGTGAGTAATGAGGACAAATACTGTACAGCCACACTGTTGCTACTGTTGTTATTCAGATGATTTTCTCCATCACTGGAGATATTTACTGCAACTAGATCTGTGCTTCTGACAGAAAATGTGGACAAGTTGGTCTTTTTGGACAACTTAAAACTTGATTACCGTATTTTCCGGAATATAGATTGTGGCTTTTTATCATTTTTTGCATGCCCTGCGACCTATATTCAGGTGCGACCTATTTATGGCTTTTTATAAAATAAGCTGATTTGTAATCATTTATTAACAAAAATTAAACTGAGACACACTCTTACAATAATGTCAGCTAACAAATATATATTTTTAGGTGTTTATCCTGCTAAAATTATTCATTTATTAAAGAAAAGTTCAGCTCAGACACATATTTGCTATAATTTTTATCAAACAAATAATTGTTTTTAAGTGTTAATCTTCTTAAAAGCCTTGCTGTGCGCTCCTGTGGCAGACAATTGCAGCAGAGCTAAACATGGTCCACATTTTGACATAGGTGCGACCTATATTCAGGTGCGACCTATATATGGATTTTTCCAATTCTTTGGCAATAATTGGACAATGTGACCTATATTCAGGTGCGACCTATATTTCAGAAAATACGGTAGTTAGATTGTAAACAGTATGTTGCTGTATGCTGGTGAAGATTCTCAGTCGTCCAGGACATGATAAAATCAAAAAGGCGTTCAATACAAGATCAACTGGACTTTATTTGTTGCAGAAAACGTTTCGACTCCTATCTCCTAGTATGTTGCTGCTTATTGTTCTGGTTCTGACTGTTATTGTATTTGTTAATATTTTTATTATTGTTCATATAGTTTATTTATTGTAAAGAGTGCTATTTATTTAAAATATCATCCAAATGGGTCACTTTTATTTATTTTTATATAAACGTATTGTTTACTTGGCTTATTTTCAAAATAAACATTTTATAAGTCTTTATTTTGTATTTTTTTGTACAGAAAATAAACCAAACCGAGCCCTCCTTGAAACTGAACCGAACCGAAATGTGATTTTAGTGTACCATTACACCCCTACTCAATATATGTCACCAGCTCTTACAGCTGTTGCACAATTTTTGTAGCAAATAAGCCTAAATAAGAGGGCTATGTTCTGACAAAGGAACGTATATAAAATATCGGTATCGGCATCGGTTATAGGCCAAATAAGTTTTAACATATCGGCATATTGGCCAAAAATCCAATTTTGTGCATCGATAAATAAAACGTCCCCCCACCCCTCTTCATTTTTACAGATGACAAACATCTCCTCTTCTGCCCGCCCACCTCCTAGAGAAACAGGAAGGGGAGGGGAAGCACGGCTGAGGGCTGTGTTTGTGTTCAAGGACATAGAAGAAGGGGGGCGAGTGGGAGAAAGAAGAAGGCAGGATTTCCAAATATAAAACTACCGGTATATCATTTTATATTGAGATAGTCTCGACTTATATCGCAAAAAAAAAAATCTAAATATTTTAAAAATATTGAGATATGACCCAGCCCTACTTCACAGTGGCGGATCTACCATTCAGGCGAAGGAGGCCGTGGCCTGGGGCCGCCAATCAGCAGGGGCCGCCAATGAGCAGGGGCCGCCAATAAGCAGGGACCCCAGCCATCACCTACATCCCTAACATTGCTCCTGCTTGTTAATGTACGTTTAACATAAAAATAATTATAGTTACGATGAAAACTATCTTTAAAAACGCAACAGAAAAAACGGTTGAGTTCTGTTCTCCCCTACTAAAATGGACTATTCCGTCATGCGTCATGACGTCACCCACTAATCCAGGAAGTGCTGTATGCTCGCTGCTGTTTACTGAGAAGGAAGCGGGAGACAGGAGACAGAAAGCGGAGCTGAAAAACGTAAAAAGCGTCAAAAAACAATAACGTATGTTTCTTCACTACCGAAAGTGACAACCTTTTTAATGGGTCGAATTCTAAAACTTCATCAACTGTTAATGACGGTCACGAGCGGCAGCGGCCCATTTAAAAGTGTGGCGGAACCGCCGCCGGTGCTCTGTGAAGATTGCATGGGACACCGGACATCAGGATCCAGGAGGAAGTGGCGCTGAGGCAGTGACTCAAGAAGATGAAGATAAAGTATTTACAGCAAGATGAGGTACGAGTTTTAGAAATTATTTTGTAGGTTGGGTAAAAGAAATCCTAACAGTAATCAGCTGAGACAACCACTATTTTCACGTTTTCTTTCTGTATCAAAATATTAAAAGATATTCGACCTAAATCTTCTGACTTAAATAGGAGAGAGGGGATTATATATTTTACCTACTTTAGTTCTCTGCCCTGCTTGCTTAGTATACAGTATTATTAAATTATTCGGACTTTACATTGAATAGAATAGATCTAAAATATTCCACAGTTATCTATAAAAAAAATTCTCAACCATTTTACAAAATATTTGACTGTTAAAACTTCATCAGACTATCATTGTTTTGTTATTTGGTCCATAGTCCCTCCATTAAATACATTATAAAGCACAACTTATAGCTTTCAGAGTAATGCAAAAATGTGTTTTTTAATAATGACTGGTTTGCTTTGGACAGAAATGCCACTGTTAGTTTAAAACAACAGAATCAAAAGGCTAGGATTGCTAAATTAAAATGTTATCTAAAATGTAAAAATTGATATAAATGAAAAGTGACATTCCCTGATGCATGCTCAATAATCCAGGTGGAAAAATCTGTGACATTATTTGAGTCATTTAGTTTACAGTACGTCTTACAGTCTGTGTAAGTTTTAAGGTTTAAAAAGAAGTCAAAACTTTCAGTCTTAATTATGGAAACTTGGATAAATGAGAGCCTTCACATGTGTTAAATGTAATAATGTCTTATTTTTTCTTTTATTTCCTCCAACACTAACATTTGTTGTTTTTTTCAGATGCAGTCTTTAAACATGCATCATTAAAGACCAGAAACAAGACAGAAGACAACTTTCATAGAAGTCCAGCTGAATAATCAAGGTAATTCATGATCACTTAATGCTGTAAAAAGTGTCTCATGCCTGGACATCTTGCTGTTCATATCGAGCCAGTGTGTGAATTCATCTCAAAATACCACATCTCAACTACACACACTCACTTTTTCACATTGATCTAACAACTGTTCCCTGTTACAGAATATGTAATATAACGTTAAAAGAATTAAAGTTGTGAAAATCTTATAATTTAGGAAAATATATTTCTACTGTATTGCTCACATCTACCCTCTCTATTTGTTTGTGTTTATTTAGTGTTGTTGAATTTTGGTGTAAGACTTGATTTAGAGCCTTTTATTGCAATAATAAAACATCCATCCATTTTCTTCCTCTTATCCGGGGTCGGGTCGCGGGGGGTAGCAGCCTAAGTAGGGAGGCCCAGACTTCCCTCTCCCCAGCCACTTGGAGCAGCTCCTCTGGGGGAATCCCAAGGCGTTCCCAGGCCAGCCGAGAAACATAGTCCCTCCAGGAGGCATCCTAACCAGATGCCCGAGCCACCTCAACTGGCTCCTCTCGATGTGGAGAAGCAGCGGCTCTACTCCGAGTCCCTCCCGGATGACTGAGCTTCTCACCCTATCTCTAAGGGAGAGTCCAGCCACCCTGCGGAAAAAACTCATTTCAGCCGCTTGTATCCGAGATCTCGTTCTTTCGGTCACAACCCAAAGCTCATGACCATAGATGAGGGTGGGAACGTAGATCGATCGGTAAATTGAGAGCTTTGCCTTTTGACTCAGCTCCCTCTTCACCACGACAGACCGGTACAGGGCCCCTTTACAAAGGTTTGCCTGGGGCCCCCAAATGTCTAAGTCCGCCACTGCATACAATTTACAAGTTTTACACAACACCAATTTTCTTCTGTAGTCTGAAAACGGAGCCTGATACACTTGACAAATCATCTTACAAATAGCAAGGATACAAGGTTGGTTATGCTATCAATATGTATGCATTGATAGCATATCTTGATGATATGCATGATGAATTGCATTATTCAAGAGGAGCAGGAGCACTGTGTTTGTCTTGTGCATGGTTTATAATCTGAGCTGAGCTGCTACAATCTCAGCTCCCCGTCTGAAAGTGGCAAAACTGCGTGGGGGTGAGGAATTTGGTAGGTGGAGTGCTTTGTCCTGTTGACCGGGTGAGGCACCCTCCTTGATGGGGAAAACACTGATAGTTAAACATAGAACAAAAATTAAAGGACAACATGCAGCCCTATCTTCTACCAATGTTGCAGTCAAAAAAGTCAGTTATATTAGCCTCAGACATGCTTTCAGTTCAGAATACTGATACATTGATTTCAAAACAGTGTAATTTACCTTGAACCCCATTTTTTTCATAACATAATACAAAAGCCTATACTGAACTCTATGAAAAGTTTTTATGAGGTCCACAAAAATACAATACAATTTACTGTTATTCTTGCATACACAATTCTGAACAGCAACTTCAAGTATAAAAATACAGGTAACCCCCGACCTACGACCCCATCGACCTGCGAACCACGGGACCTACGAACATATCATATTTAATAAAAATATGAAATTACTGTATTAAAAAAAAAATAAAAAAAAATTTCATTATTTTTTTTTTTGTGTTTAAATGTTCTTAATTTCATGTGTACATCACTTTGTTGCAGCTCTGGTTGTTTTAAAGGCTTTATAAATAATAATTATGATAAAAAAGATCATTTCTGATCATTTTTGAGCAATTTTTGAGCAATCTTGGGCAACAGGAAGTAGGTCTTCAGTTTACACGGTCACAAATTAATGTAGAACACCGGACGCTATTTTAGGTTCAGTCACTGGGGTCTCCGGTCACAAATTAATGTAGAACACCGGACGCCATCTTAGGTTAGCTGCCGAGAGCCGGACGAAGACTGGTGACCAGGATGGCTTCATATGGATTAATTACTAGCTGGAAACGTCTCTGTGAACTTTGTGGATGTCTCAGGCAGCAGCGGATTTATCGCCGATCGTGCCAGGCCGCCGTGCGAACACCTCCGGCCTGGCTAGCTCCAGAGCTAACACTGGAGCTAACACGGGAGCCGGCCTTTTGAACACTGGTGACCAGGATCGCATCATATGGATTAATTACTAGCTGGAATAGCTCTGTGGACGTCTCAGGCTGGAGCAGCGGCTGGAGCAGCAGCTGCAGATTGATCGCGCCGCCGCTCCAACACTAGCTCATGGCTTGGCTAGCAGAAGCTAGCCAGCTAGCTAACACAGGTCTGGAGCAGCTGCGGTGGCTTGCCGGCCCCCGCGCTGCTTGGCCCGAAAACAATCAACGCATGGCAACCTATGTCGGCTTTGACCATCTCAAAGTAAGAAAATATATTTTTATTTATTCTGTAAATGTGAATAGCAATGTTTAACATTACAGTACACTACTGTACATGCTTAAAGGGATTGTGACATGATTTTTTTACTATTCATAAAATTGCTCAAAATATATATATTTTATCATTTAAATATGTTTGTTTTTGCAAACAAAATGATAAATCACTTTAATTTTGCTTTAAAAGTGATTTTGAACTTCAAGCCGTGTTTAATCATGGGAAATCCCATTACACACGAACGCACCATCTGTGATGTCACACTGGGCAGAGCTCTGGGCTTGTCACAGTGCGCAGGTATGAGCAGCTCGACATGAAGGAAGTCTGATACAGCATCAGACCTAAATTAGATCCTGTTGTTTCTTGTTCCATCACCCAAACAATTTTCTGCTTCCCAAAATGAAGACAAATAGCTCAAATCTTCACATAGATTGCTAAATTCGTCCAGTTTTAAATTGTCCGCTATTAAAGACACCACAGCCCTCTGCCCAGTGTGACATCACATATGGTGCGTTCGAGTGTAATCGGATTTCCCATGATTAAACACGGCTTGAAGTTCAAAATCACTTTTAAAGCAAAATTAAAGTGATTTATCATTTTGTTTGCAAAAACAAACATATTTAAATGATAAAATATATATATTTTGAGCAATTTTATGAATAGTAAAAAAATCATGTCACAATCCCTTTAAATGTGTGCGTGCGCTCCGTTAGCATGATAAATAAAGGTTGAATGAATGAATGAATGAATAATTTTTTTTTTTAAATATAATTTTCACCCCCTACCTACGAACGGATCGAGCTGCGAACGGTTCTTAGGTCCCAAACTCGTTCGTAGGTCGGGGGTTCCCTGTACATGTATTGTTGATTATTTGTTTATGATTCCCGTATACTTACAGCAGAGCCAGGTTTCATGGGCGTAGCAGCTGGTAGAGGAGTCAACACATGTCCTCCCTGAAAGACAAACCCAAATGCATTTTGCTGATGTAGTGCTCTTAAAAAACTTTTCACCAGCTCTCAAAGCAAAGCTTAAGGTTTGAAGTCATGGGAGTATTGAAGTATTAATGAAATATTTAAACTACAGAGAATATTTCCCTATCTTAGTGATGAGGAAATTAAAGAAACAGAGTCCAGTTCAGCATCAGATAATTAAATAAATCTTCTCAGTAGATTATTGAGACTGTGATCATTTTCACTAACAGTTTCTGTTTGCCAGAAGGTGTCGACAACAGGACATCTCGTCTCTCCCACCACACTGTAGTACCACTGCCAGGCCTCAGGGTTGATGGGTTCTCCAACGGTCCCCAACACTTTTAATGATTTGCGCTTGTACCTCCAGAGACAGAAAACACAATACAGTATTCTGTCATTTCAAAGGCACCGAGTTTGAGTTGTGCATCTACAGAAACAATTATTTGCTAAACAAAAAAAAACAAAAAAAAGGAGGGGGATGCACGATATTATCGGCATGGTATCGGGATTTGCTAATATTAACATTAAAGTTCAATATTGGACAATGGCCATTCCATCAAAATAACACACCAATATAAAATACGCTGTTTTTGTATGACAACCTAGCCTGGTTGATACCAGACCCATGTCCTTCACTTCGCTTTGGACTAGGGTCTGGCATCTCTGCCATAGACAACGATTTCTCCTGGAGATTTTTGAATGGACCAATCAGAGAACAGGAGGCAGAGTTTTGTTAGTTTAGCCTGACGAGGTCCAGGCTATCAGATAAATTGCTCAGAAACCACTCGGTGGATATTTTTTCTGCCACCAGTGTGTAATTATATGTCTTTAATTTACTGACTGTTGGCCTAGATGAAACATTTGAGATAAAATTCGATTTTTTATCATTTATTTTCGTAGCGCACCCGAGGCTGTTTGGAAAATATCAAACCGAAACTATTTAATATCCAGCAGATTTGACCATTTCGTGAATTGATTTAGGAACTGTTAAGCTCAGGAACACTTCTGATATAACGTCAGCTATGAACTATATTTTTTCTCAGCAGAGAAATAATAGTTTTTTACCTTGTTTTGATGAAAATTCGTTCGTGGCGGCAGCCATTTTGAATGACGACGTCAGTCGACATCGTTCAAAACTCCGCCTTCTGCTCTCTGATTGCTCAGGAACACTTCTGATATAACGTCAGCTATGAAATCTATTTTTTCTCAGCAGAGAAATAATAGTTTTTTACCTTGTTTTATTGAAAATTCCTTCGTGGCGGCAGCCATTTTGAATGACGACGTCAGTCGACGTCGTTCAAAACTCCGCCTTCTGTTCTCTGATTGGTCCGGTCAAAACCTACCGGAGACATCCTTGTGGATGGGAGAAATGCCAGACCCAGCAGTGAAGGGAAATGAGAATTGAGCGGAGCTGCGTAGGAATGGCGAGGGCCAGGCTAATGACAACCCAGTAACAAGGATGCCTGCAGCACCAGCACAACGTGATGACATCACGCACGCCTACCTGATCTGATCACGGCAGAGAGGAAGAACTCAAAATGTTGGCGGTGTGGAAGGTTTTTTTTTTCATTTAGGATGTCGGATTCCGAAGATTTTGGGACTACGTTGAGCATCATTACATCGTCCCCAGTCAGAGATATTTTTTCGCTGTAGCCTGACCTGAGTTACAAGCCATCATTTCCAACGTCATTGGGAAGCTAATTGCCGATAACACTTGGGTGAATTTCACCACAGACATTTGGGCATCAGGTTAGCCCCGTCATCATGATTAGTAGGGATGCACCGATAAGTCGGCCGGCCAATCGATCGGCCCCGATTTCCTTAATTTGGGGAAATCGGCGATCGGCCGATCGTTAAATGAGAAGCCGATTTTATCCACCGATCGCATCTGCCTCCGCAAAGGTCTGAAAATCAGCCGCTGTCCCTTTTTCTCTGCTGTGAGAGGGGGTGGGGGGGGCTGAGAGGGGGCTGACTAACAGACCCGCCCACCAGGTCACGTCTGCACATGCGCGTTAAACAGTCAACACAGGTCACTCGGAGCAGCCATGTTGTCTGTTTGGAAGTTCTACTATTTTAAAATGAGCAAAAGATCGCAATTTGTGTAAAGCTGAAGTAAGTCGTGGTGGAGACACAACAAAAACCTTTAATACAACAAACCTTGTTCGCCATTTAAGAAATCACCACGCAGCCAAGTATGCAACGTTTGAAGCGAGCAACCAAGCTAAGCTAATGCTAAAGCTAGCGCTTTCAACAAGCCAGTCGGTGGGCTGCTGTTAACTTTTATGAGCACGAAAAGAGCAAAGCTACCACGAGGAAAGTGATGGAGTTCATGGAATTAGACGACCAGCCCGTTTCAGTCGCTGAGGACAAAGGTTTTAGAAGCTTGATGCAACACGTGAGCCCACAATATAATATGCCGAGGCGGAGATATTTTTCTGATGTTTCGTTACCGGAGTTCAGCCAAGCTTTGAGAGACACCTGCAGCCTGCTAAAAGCTAATCCAAATACACTCAGCTTTACAACAGACATCTGGACTTCTGATGTAAGTTTAATGTCCATGTTAAGTTTTACTGCACAGTGGATTGACGAACAATTCGAATGTCATCAAGTACTCAAGCACAGACCGTGGTGTGGGTAAAGCCAAAGCTACATTGTTGGAGGCTGTTGTGAAAAGATTCATCCACTTTGAGCATGATGAGAGCCCCTGTACAGCTTGGCCACTATTCTGGATCCAAGGCAAGTAACTGTGAATACTGTATTCTATTTTAATCACAATTTTTTAGCCTACTACTATATTTCAACAAACATTTAAATTAAATTTAAAATAAAAATTTCTTAATAGAATTTTTCAATAATCAAGAAATGTTTATTTTAAATTTAATTAAAAAAAAAATTTAATTGCATGTAAATAAAGAAATGCATTTATATGCATTTCTTTATTCACATGCAATTAAAATAACTTTTAATGTATACAAAACACAATGATTGACCCATCTTTCTTTGTTTATGCAAAACAAGGTACAAGAATCGCTACTTCTCAGCGGAGGGGGGGACCAGATGCACACCTGCTGCAGGAACATTCTCTGAAGTGGGACCTCCTGACATCGATGAATCTGCAGCAAAAAGGTGTAGTCTACTGTTTGCAGTTCAAGATGAACTCTTAAAGGAGAACATTGAAAAGGAGCAGCAGCTGGCCAGCCCTTCAGCTATGCAGGTACAGAACTACCTATCGGAGGTTCCTGTTGAAAGGGGCCAGGACCCATTGGTCTACAGGAGGATCAATGAAATTTGTTTCCCTCATCTTGCTCTACTTGCCCGAATCTCTCTGCCCCATGCACAAGCATTGAAAGCGAGCGCCTGTTTAGCTTGGCTGGACATGTAGTAGATGAGAAAAGAAGTCGCCTGTCTGGTGACAAAGCAGAAATGCTTTTGTTCATCAAGAAAAACCTGCCACTAATGAAAAAATGACTGGAATAAGTCTGTGAGGACAAACTTACCTGTGTGAGTGTTATTTCTTATTACCCACTGACTTGAAAATGTTACACATGCTGCATTATCTATTTTTGTTTTGTTTTTTAAAATGTAACAAGTGAAAGAGTAAAAAGAACTGATTTTTTTATGATTAAACTTTGTTTACAATAAAGTAAGACTGGAAAATTTAAGGTGCCTTTTGACCTATTAACACCTGAAAATCGGTATCGGCCAAAATCGGAATCGGCAAGTCAGACTTTCTAAAAATCGGTGATCGGCCAGAAAATTTAAATCGGTGCACCCCTAAATTGATTAGTCTTACGGCATAGTGGATAGACAAAAACTTTGAACTTAAAAAGGCTGTCCTTCATGCACAAGAGTGCAGAGGATCCCACACTGCAACTAGGAAACTGGAACAAGCCTCCACAAGTGAAACAGCATCACAGGTGACCAATGCTACTAATAAATAATAGGGATGCACGATCCACATTTTCTTACTTCCGATCTGATCCCGATACTTAAATCTGTATATCGGCTGATACCGATCCAGCTCCGATATCATATCATCATTGATTTTATATGAGGTTGTAATAATCTCCTCTCAAGTACAATGTGTACAAATATATGCATGCATGTTCAAAAAGGCAACTTGAGGTAAGTTTTATTAATGTTGGATAAGTTTCAAAGTTACAATTAAATTCTGCTAACACAAAACATGTTTTATTTTATTCCTAGCTTTAAAGTGGATAATAAAATTTTTAATTTAAGTGATTGTTTGTTTAAAGTTTTTTATATTTTCTTTTAAATAAGTGGGCAATATAAGATTTTTTTCTTCTTTCTGCACTCTTTTCATTCAACGTTTTCTTTTTGATTAATTTGTTTTATTTTGTCTCTTTTAAATGAATGAATGAATGAATTAAATAAAATATTAAATAGCTTTACATCTACATACTGTAAGTTCGTGGCATAAACCAACACAGACATGTTCCTGTTTTTAGTAATTTACAGTACATTGCTTTATAATGTAGCTGTTCATGTTTCAGTTTTTTTTAAAATAGTTTTCTTGTAATTTTTTTTTAATTAATATGCTTTTTTATGGTTGTCTACTGTTGTACAGATAAATCTCCTGGAGGGTAAACTATATCTTGGCTGCAAGTATCAAGCTGCCAAATCCTTCTTTTTCTACAACTGATAGGGTTTGTTCATTAATTACGATGAAGTTTAGCAACTTCTCTGTAAACATTCGAGCTCCGTGGCTTCAGCTGTGTTTTTCTTGTTCAATCCGGGGCGGGCGCTCTGATTTCGGTCAGCCGCTCTCAGCCTGTCCTTTCACCGAGATGGGGACGCGGCTTGCCGAGTCAGACTGGACGCCGCTGGCCGGGTCGAGATACCTGTGTTTTTGTTCAGCGAGATTGGCGTCCTGCTGAAGCCCCGGAGCTTGAATGTCCAACGTAAAACTAACTTGCCCGCGGTTTAATAGATTAGATATAGATTTATTTGTCCCCTTAGGGAAATTAATTTGCAACATTTGTCAGCAGGCATTTACATAAAGGACATACTTATACATACATACATGACATCATCATCCATCATTACAGCAAAGATGTTTCAGCTCAGTAATTCATGATACCTTAGTATTATTTAATGATTTAATTGCTTGTGGTATGAAAGAAAATTTTGTTCTGTTTCTTGAGAATAAAGGAAGGCCATACCTTCGCCCTGAAGGAAGCAACTCAAATGAAGATCTTAAGGGATGTGTGTCGTCTGCTATAATCTTGTTTGCCTTCCTCATAACTCTGTCCATGTATATCTTTTCCATACTTGGCAGAGTGGTCCCTAACAGTTTGCTGGCTGTAGTTACTATACTTCTCAAGGATTTCTTCTGAGCCTCTGTAGCATTGCCAAACCAACAGATGTTACAAAACGTTAAAATACCTTCAATAAAAGCAGAATAAAACATTAAAAGCATTGAGTTATTGACTCTAAAAGTACCCAGTTTCTTTAAAAAATACATCCTCTGCTGAGCCTTAGTGCAAATAAGGTCAGCCCATGAGTCCCACTTTAAGTGACAGTCCAGAACCACGCCCAGGTACTTGTAGCATGACACATTTTCAATCTTCTCTCCATTGATGGTTGTTGGAGAGAATGACTGAAGCTTCCTGAAGTCAATAGTCATTTCTTTTGTTTTGTTTGTGTTCAGAACCAGTTTTGATTGTTTGCACCAATTAATGAAGAAGTCCAGAACTGGTCCGTGCTCTTCTTCCTTGTCGTTTAAAAGGCTTACCAGGGCAGTGTCATCAGCATATTTAATTAAATGTCTATTTGGGAAAGTACTTCTGCAGGAGTTTGTGTACAGAATAAATAACAGTGAGGATAAAACACACCCTTGGGGAGAGCCAGTGCTGGTGGTTGTTTTGTCAGAGAGTGTTGAACCCACTCTGACCTGCTGGACCCTACCTGTTAAAAAGTCTGTAATCCATAAAACCAAGTTCTGTGAGATTAAAAACTCTTTTGTTAAGATTTCTGTTAAAATCTTTGGCTGAATAGTATTAAAAGCTGATGAAAAATCCACAAATAAAATTTTTACATGTGCTTTTGGTCTTTCAAGGTGGGAATAGAGTAAATGCAGCATGGTCAGAACAGCATCATCCACCCCTCTAGAGGGCTGATATGCAAACTGTAGGGGGTCTAGAAGATGCTGTGTTTGACAGAGAAGGACTTTTTTAATTATACGCTCAAAGCTCTTCATCACCAGAGATGTCAGTGCAATGGGACGGAAATCATTCAACTCTGATGGCCTTTGAACTTTAGGCACCGGCACAATTATGGATGTTTTCCATAATAAAGGAACTGTATGATGTCCCAAAGAGTAATTAAAAATATCTGTAAAAACTGGTGCTAGTTGTGAGGCACAGTTTTTAAGAACCTTGCCAGAGATGTTGTCAGGTCCAGGGCTTTTTTGAGGATTACAGATTCTAAACATATGTTCAACCTCTGACACTTTTATGGTAAATGGAGGCATTGAGGGCACATCCCATAATATGGTGCTATGGCTCTGCAGACACTGAGAAGTTGCTGTCTTGTGGTGTTTAGTGTAAAATACTTCCACACAACGGACATGTTACGATGAAAAGTTGGCTAGCTGTTAGCTAAAGTGCAACTCACTCAGTCCACACGTTGTAGATGGCTGCAAACTATGAAATGGATTTCCTGAATGTGCGTCAGGTTTTATTACTCTGGGTTCATAAGACATGCCTCCGTTCAGGAAATCCTTTCCATAGTTTGAAGCCAACATGCATCATGGGTCAGAAATATCGGTTGGTTGGATCGAAAAATCCGATAAGTAAATTATGCTGGTATCGGAGGCTGATACCAATACCGGATCGGCCCCATCCCTAATAAATAATATTTAACACATTTCCTTTAACATAAGTTATAGTGTTATGCATATAATATGGCTGTTACTGAATATATGTCACCAGCTCTTACAGCAGTTAGACAATTTTGGTTGCAAATAAGCCTAAAAAAGAGGGCTATGTTCTGACAAAGTAAAGTGCATAAAAATATCTGTATCGGCATCAGTTATCAGCCAAATAAGTTTTAACATATCAGCATATTGGATATCGACCAAAAATCCAATATTGCGCATCCCTAAAAAAACACAACCTTTAAAATAAAGCAATACAAACAAATTCTCAGGAAAACACACAAAGGAAAAAGCTTATATTTTTGTCAGATGCTAAAGTACATGAGTAATTTAAATCCAGATCTTACTGTTAATCAGTATGATTGTCAATTTCCTATACAGTACAACACCTTAATTGGCCATCCATCCATCTATGAATGGAGTTCAAGAGAGAAACCCAGGCCTTCCTCTCCCAAGCAAGTTTCTTCAGCTCCTCCTGGGGTACCCTAAGGCGTCTCTCCATTTACTACTTCCGCTCTCGGCAGAGCAGGTCGCATCTCTTTTTGCTCCTACACCTCCCTGGTCCCCCCCCCCTGCTTCTGCATTTGTCTCGTCTGTAACTCTTCAGCGCTCGCTCGAACCAATTTGGAATGGATTTATGTGCGTGGACTGTTTTCTGGGCTATTTCCTCTATCAATACTATCGATAAAAAAATTCTGCGAAGCGCACCAGCCAGGGAGAGCCGGGGAGCCCCATCGACACGCGTGCGGTGAGCTACATTATGGACTCGAGGAGCAGGCTAATGTATCTGACCGTTCTTTCTGTCGGGGACGTGGAATCTCTGTGGATTATTGGGATACTGGTGGCTGTTTCTGCCACTGAAGGCTGAGGAGGACCGCCGCGATCGTCGTGCTGGCGAGACTTCCGCTCAGCGAAAATGCTTTGATCCAGGCTATGATGACCTTCCCAGCTGTTGTGCGGGCTGAACCACACGGTGGGAGAAGCGGTGGCTGCCGCGGACCTGCGGTGTGTGGAACTTGTTTACAGCCGTCCGGATTCAAACAGGGCACATACGGAAGGATCTTGTAGCTCGGAACCTCTCTTGATTCTGCGATTTGGACCCAGAAACAGCACCTGGACTTAAGACTGCAGTCAAAGTACACTGTGGCCTGACTGAAAAATAAAGCAACTAATCTAATCTGGTCTCTGAGCAGCCTTGAACTGAAGGCTGTCAACAAATCTTCTCCTGGAGCTGAAAGCTGAAGTGAACTCGCTGCCCTCCCCCATCCCTCCCCCCAGAGGTCTCTGTGTGTGCGTTCTCAGATGGAGCCGGGCTGAGACCTGCGAACTGTGCTTATCTGGAACCGATTACTCACAGACTTTACCTCCCGCCTGTCATAATGCATCTTGTCCTGTCTAATATGTGCTAAAAAGCTGGTAGTTTTTTTGGACTTTATCATGGAGTGTCTCCTGACAAATTGTGATAGATTCTTTTTTTGAATACCACATTCTTACCCGCTTGTGTCTATTCCTTTTTCCATATCTGATTGTTGCGGCGCGGTTTCAAACTGCTGCGGCTCGTGCTCTTTAAGATGTGTGTGCGCCAATTGCATAACCTTGTACCTCGGTGCATAACATGCCAATAAAGATATATTCTGATTCTGATGAGGGAGGGATACTTTTCTTTTCCAGTACAATGTTGAAAACTCTTAATAAAACAGGGATTATTTGGTCTTGCATTTCTCTGAACCACTCGGAGGCAAACCCATCCGTTCCTGGGGATTTCCCTCTTTTCAACTTTCTTATCACTGATCTTAGTTCTGCTTCTGTTATCTCTGATATTAACTGTTTGTTTTGCTCATCTGTGATGTTGGGCAGAGAGAGTTGGGAGAGGAATGTGTCTATTTGTTGTTCGTTATTCAGTTTGGGTTGGGAGTATAAAGCTAGATTCATACTTGACGCGCCGCGCAGCGCGCGAGGGAGCGCGCTCCAAAAGTGACGCAATTTCACAGTCCCCGCCCCTGCGCGTTGGCCCCGCGCAGGGGATTAGCGCGTGCCGTGCACCTCTGAATTTTTGAAACTCCGCAAGCCCTGCGCGCGCGCGGTGGGCGCTACGATTTGATTGACCGACAGCCTTCACCCTCTTCACGCCGGAGCCTGCAGCTGTTTGCGCCGCTGTGGTCGTGGAGACGGAGTCGCGACGCATGGAGGAATGTTTTGTGACACAAAATGTATTGAATTCTCCTTCATTCCTGATCTGGAGTCGGACTTTTCTTTTGTTTTTTCGCCAAAAGTCACGTGATCGCTTTCTCCTCCGCTGACTCCATGCATTAAAACCGCAAATAAAGACAACAGTTCAGCACGCGAGCAGAAAGCTATTTGTTTTTGTTGTGTGACGTCAAACAGTTCTTCTTCTACGGTTGATTTCTTCTTCTACACCTTTCTTGCAACATATGCACAGGTTTTAGAGGGTACTGCCTCCTGCTGGTCCGTAAAAGAACAGCACTTTGCCATGCGCCGCTGTGCGTCAACCATAAACACAGAGGCAACACTGTAAACGCATTTCGCCGCACGGCTGTGTGCACGCGCGGCGCGCGCGCTCCAGCCTGCGGACCAAAGCGAAAGTCTAACTCAGCCTTAAGGATTGGAAAAAATCTCTAAAGCATTTGTGAATCTTTTCTAGGTTTGATTCGACCCTATTGTTATTTGTATTATGTATTTTGTAGATAGATATTTCCGCCTGTTGTTTTCGTAGTTTAAATGCTAGGAGCTTCAGGGATTTCCCCCCTGCTTCGTAATGTTTCTGTTTAATATAGAGAAGTTTCTTTTGTATTTCTTGCATGTTTAAGTTATTAAGTTCATTTTTCACTGTCTCAATTTTATTTCTTGTTGTCCTCTTGAGAGTTTTGGAGTGTTCTTTTTGAAGTTTTTTTAGTTCCACTTCCAATTGAGATTGTTTTTGTTGTCTAATTTTCTTTTCGTTGGAAGAAAAGGCTATTATTTTTTCCCTGATTACCGCCTTTAGAGCATCCCAAAGTATTGCCGGACCTACCTCCTCATTATCATTTTCTTCCAGATATTGTTTAATTTCGTTTTTCATATTCTCCTTAAAGCTTGTATTATTTAATAGGTTTGTGTTCAACTTCCAGAGCGTGGATCTACTTTTATCACCCAGTTGAATTGACGTATAAATTGGGCTGTGATCTGAAATTGGACTAGATCCAATCTCACAACTCTTTAATCTGTGCACATCTTTTTTAAACATAAAGAAATAATCTATTCGTGAGTATACATTAAAATAAAGGGAATAATGTATGTAGGGGCGGCCGTGGTGTAGTGGTAATGGCAGTCGTCTCCCGATCGGAAAGTTGGCGGTTCAACTCCCGGGACCCGCACCATGTGTCGTTGTGTCCTTGGGCAAGACACTTAACCCTGAGTTGCTCCCGGTAGGACTGGAAAGCACCTTGCATGGTAGTCTGCCGCCACCGGTTTATGAATGTGTGTAGCATTCAATATATGTGTAGCACTTTGAGATTTTCAGTAATGAAAAGTGCGTTATAAATTGAATTAATTATTATTATTATTATTATTATTATTAGTCACGACTAATAGGATTCTCATCCCTCCATAGTATTTCACGGATTCTTTCCACTACACTCTAATGGACAGCACGGTGGCACAACTGGTAGAGCAGCTGCCTCTCAGCGAGCAGGTCCCTGGTTCAAATCCCGGTCCGGGGGCCTTTCTGGGTGGAGTTTGCATGTTCTCTCCGTGCATGCGTGGGTTTTCTCCGGGTGCTCCGGTTTCCTCCCACAGTCCAAAAACATGCATGTTAGGCTGATTGGTAACTCTAAATTGACCCTGGGTGTGAGTGAGACAGGTCCCTCTTGTAAATGAGTCCCTGTGGCTCAACGAGGCTAGCCTGTATAAATAAAGGTTGAATGAATGAAAGAAAAAATGGAGTACCTCATGAGATGTAACTTTTAAACCTAATTCATAATCCTACCTTATTGCCTTCTTTGCCTGCTCTATACCCATGTATTTTCCATTTTAGTGTAGTGGACCTACCCAGGGTCAAACTGAAGTCTTTTTGAACTGTTCCAGTGATGACCTTTACTGACCTTTCAGTGAACAGACATTTACTACAAATTATTCCATTAGTGTAATCTGAGAACATAGTCACCAAAAGAGACTATTGGCTTCTTTAATTTTATTCATTACTGTGTTACTTCTGCAAATGAAGGTGTCTAACAATGTCAGAGTTCAGATATGTCAAACTGACTTGCTCAGAAGTTGTTTTTGTTGAGTTTCAGCTAAAACTCCAACAAGCGTCTGCAAGTCTCCTCATTCAGACACTTTTCCTAAAACAATCCTCTCTGTTTATCTAAACAGACTTTCTGTCAACCTTGAAGTTTCGCTTCACTCTTTTTCTATTCTCGCTTGGTCCACGGACCAATGAGGAAACTGTGTTCTAATCTCAACATTTTTTAGTAAAAGGAGGAGCATCAAATGTAGAACCACTAGACTGAGGAACAGCTTCTACCCTGAGGCTGTTAGACTCATGAATAAATAAAATAAAAATAAACACTGCAAAATATCACATCATGCTGATGCTGATCTGTTTTCTTGTTGCTGTGTTCATCTGTGACCATCTGCTCATACAGACTCATGTTCGTGCTGCTGTTTATAATGATGTTTTTCCACTACATTAGGGCTTAGTGTATTACTAGTTGATGTTTCTCTTAGTTAATTCTAGATGTTATTACTGTTTTTCTCTTGCATTTGTTGTTGGATGTAACTGGGACCCCGTGTACATAATCTCGTTTTCATCACATGTACCACATGCGGTGCAAATGACAATAAAGACTCTCTGACTCTGACTCTCTGACTAAAAGCGTTTTGCTTCCCGGAATGCTTCAGAGTTGGATCGGACAGCAAGAACTATCATGTCCCTTCTTTTGAAGCTGATTTAAGCTGCAGTCATACGCCAAAGACTGGCTTATTCAGCAAGAATTCATGGATGCCTCCATAAATTCAATAGAGCTAAAGAACTCCAAGTTCTTAATGAACTTACTTTGAGAAACGTCTTGCCTTGAAGTCAACCAGGAGCTGACACATTTTCTGATGATCCAAGCGGAACCCAAAAGACGTTAGAAAGTAAACAACCAGTTCGGACGTACTGGGCCTGAAGGACTCTGTGCATCTGAAAGGCTGGTGCCATCTCTTTACCAGACTGGTCGTCTTAAAGGTAATTAGTCAGCGTTTACAAACGCTTTTAGTCAGCGTTTACAAACGTACCTGGGATTCAGCAGAAATCTGATGGGGAGTGTCAATTCTGGTAACATGCTCAAGACAATTTCCTTTAAACCATCTCTCCATCTTTCCTCCTATTTCTTTATCCCTCTCAATTTAAGCTGGTAACTACATTTTAAGCTAAAGAGCCACAGACTATGTATATTGACAACTGCATTTATGTCTGTTGTGTTGCAATTTAAATGTGCTGACGTGTTAAATTGCAAGAAAGTGAAAATCAGTCAATGAAGTGTAATGGTGTTAATTTTAGTTGATTTATTTTAAATAAATGGTAGTGTCTCCTGGCATACCAAACTAAAATCAACGTCTCTGTCACTTAATGGCTTTATTTATTTATCCATCATAAAGATCACAGAAATATTGGGTAAACTGAAAAAGAAAAGAATCCGTGAAATTACTATTCAATCTGAATAAGTAATTAAGATATATAAAGTGTGTCAGTTTAATATTGACCTCCTCATATATCCTACATTACGGTAGTATAGATTTTTACAATAAAGATATATTTAAAATATCTTTACTTTTATTATTTAGATATGCACAAGGTTCATGTTAAAATTGCAAAACATCACACTGTGATCTTTGAAACTGCTTTTACAATAAGCTACATACTTGAAAACAATTTGGTTAAATTTTGTCCTTAAATTTTAAAGGTTTGTGTTTCATTAAATTAAAAACATAAAAGTATTACTTATTAAATAGTCAGTTGGTCGGCGAGCACCTTGGGGTCCTCCTAAAAGAGCTGAAGTGGTAGCTGTTGATGCTTGTGTCTCCCTGGTAAAGCTGCTGCCCCCACGACATGGAAGCAGAAAATGATGGATGATTGATGGATGGATGATGACCCTGGTAAAGCTGCTCCCCCTGTGACCCATAAGCAGAAGATGATGGATGGATGGATGGATGATGGCCCTGGTAAAGCTGCTGCCCTGCGACCTGGAAGCAGAAGAGAAGATGATGGATGGATGATGGCCCTGGTAAAGCTACTGCCCCTGAAACCCAGAAGCAGAAGATGATGGATGGATGATGGCCCTGGTAAAGCTGCTGCCCTGCGACCTGGAAGCAGAAGATGATGGGTGGATGGATGGATGATGGCCCTGGTAAAGCTGCTGCCCTGTGATCTGGAAGCAGAAGATGATGGATGGATGATGGCCCTGGTAAAGCTGCTGCCCTGTGACTCGGAAGCAGAAGATGGATGGATGATGGATGGATGGTGAAGACCAAACACAGCATGAGTGGTCAGTTCAGTTGAACACCTGCCTGTTTGCTTCAGATCAGCTGTTCAAATCTCTGCAGGTTCTAATAAAAGCTGCACCAGGTCTTTCAGCTGAATCTCTCAGGGGTCACAGTTGGACGGTCGATAAGTGAAAACAGTCCTTTCTGAATTTTTGACAGTTTTTGTCTGACTTCATCCTAGAACCAACTAATTTGTAACGTGATAACAGTTGAGCAGATTCTGGTAATCTTTTCTTA
>JBBPBX010007889.1:5011-39079 GCA_038048925.1 Garcialebias charrua | reverse complement strand
GTTACTACGTTTATCTCGTAAGACGAAATATCGTAAAGCGGGGACTACCTTTTATACCGCACGAGCCGCCACTGATACACGTACATGTACGGTAATGAACAGTTACCAAGCACGTCGCCGATCCTAACACTTTAAAACATTTTAAAAGAGCATACATAAAAAGTAAAAAAAATAATTTCTTACTTTGAGCTGCAGCTTGTCTCCGTCTGTTTGCATGTTAGCTCCGTTGCGTTAGCATGTTAGGCCGCGCTGCGTTAGCATGTTAGGCCCTCCAAAAAGGCTGCCGCAGCTGTTAGCTCGATAACAATCCAACATCTGAGGCTGCCAGGCAGACATAGAGGCGAGCTCCGCCGCCTGTCGGCTCCGTGTCCCCGGTGAGAGAGATAGCATCCACCCGTCCATCCTACAGCTAGGCTTGTTAGCATGTTATCTGTTGCTTCTCCGGCCTATCACGCTGTCTGCTGCTTCACAGCGTCGTTTTCCTTCGTCCATCCGTCACTCCACAAAACTGCCGTTCAGCTCCTGCTCATGTATCCGAGCGTAGGAACCTCTTATGTCCCTTTTCCACCTGCCGGTTCGGGTCGGTTATTGCGCAATATATGCGTGCCAGAAGTTAGCTGGACGCATTTTCCACCTCACATATGAGCCGCGCCACACCGCGATTCCGGACTGATTTCAGAGCAGGGTTCAGGCGAGCTGAAGCGCGCCGTCCTTCACGTCATAACACAGGGGCGTAGCCAGAATTCTATGAGGGGCGGTTCGTTTAAAGGAGAAGTTGACCAAGATAAATCAATATGCCTCAATGGCGCCACCGCGCTACCCATCTCACGTTAGTCCACCTCTCTCCTCCAATGGGCTTCGCCCCTCTCCATTCTCACAATGGACGCTTTAGCCAATGGCGCACCACCTCACAATGGACCGAGCCAATCTCCCCCGTCCGAGCTCACAATGGACCGAGCCAATCACCGTCACGACAATACCAGCCTATCCGCACGCCCCTTGCGTCACCGTTCTGCCCACTTCGGCTAGCGACTTCTGCTAGCTAGCTAGTTAGCTTTCATTCAAAATAACAGCAGCAGCAACAACAGAAAACAAATTCACGATTTTGTTTTCGTGTTGGAGGAATATACAGTACACAAGAGGGATTTCCCATCAATCCGTTGTTTCTGTCGACTTAAAAAGCAATCTTACCCCCAATTTACACTACATGCGTTCCGGCTCCGCTCCGCTCCGGTCCGACCTCCGCAGCAAATACGCACCCATTATAATCAATGAGAACGTTTACACTGGCTCCGCACGATGGCGGCGAGCGGACGGCAGTCCGTCAAAATTAGATCCGATCCTATTTCTGCCGGACGCCGGAGCTATGCCGGACTCAACTTTTAAAGATTACGTCGCATCAACAGGAAAAGGAACGAGCACAACATCCGTATTTACAAAATAAAATCACCACGGGCGGACTAATCCTAGCTCTATACAGATTTATTTGTACAAAAATGCTGTCAAACTATCATTTATGACTACGCCTACAAACGCAATACAAGAAATAAAAAAAATTTAAAAAGTATTTTATTCTGAAATGTAATAAATCACGTCCTGTCGCTCAAACCATGTCCTGTCGCTCATTTACGAGAGAAGATCAAGGCAGACTGAAAATATCTCAATGCAAAAAACAATCAAACAGCGAGGCAGTCTCTACTGTTGTTCTCCTTCTTCCACCGAATGAATTGTTTTGTTCTGACTTCCTTATTTATCACTTGATTTATCGCGCGATCTCGCAACTCCCGCGCATGCGTCTCGGAGCGGCGCATTCAGGCGGACCGGAGCTGAGCGGAGGTAGTGTAAACTGGACTTGAAACGCTCAGCTGCGACCTGCGGAGCGGAGCCGGAACGCATGTAGTGTAAATTTGGCGTTACAGTAAGTATCCATTCATATTTTCTTACATCTTTCCATGCAACCAAACGTCGTATATTTTGTTTATTTCACATCACCTAAAAATTATAATTATACCATAGATTAAATAAAAAATTGCGGTATTATGATGTCACGTTTTTTGATCAAACTTTAATGACACATTTTACTTATAGTATATTAGTAACCTATTAATATTGATAGATGGATGGATGGCTGGATGGATGGATGGATGATGGATGAATAGATAGATGGATGGATGGATGGGTGGATGGATGAATAGATAGATGGATGGATGAATAGATGGATGATGGATGGATGAATAGATAGATAGATGGATTGATGGATGGATGAATAGATAGATGGATGGATGGATGAATAGATGGATGGATGGATGAATAGATAAATTGATGGATGAATAGATAGATGGATGGATGGACGGATGAATAGATAGATGGATGGATGGATGGATGAATAGATGGATGGATGGATGGGTGGATGGATGAATAGATAGATGGATGGATGAATAGATGGATGATGGATGGATGAATAGATAGATAGATGGATGGATAGATGAATAGATAGATGGATGGATGGATAGATGGATGGATGGATGGATGGATGAATAGATAATTGACTGTAATCATTAACTGTATAAAGTACATCAATTCTTTGTTTTGTTTCATTCTCCTCTTTTCTGATGTTATGTTCAGATGAGCTCCAAGCCAAAGATCCATAAAGGTCTGGGAGATGAGGAGTGGATGTGACCAGTCCCGAGGCAGAAGAAATGACACAATCTCTATCAGAAGGTAAAGGGAAGCCACTATAAATAAAAAGAGACATGAGTAATTGTCATAATAATAAGATGATGCTGCACTGTTTCAGATAGAAAAATGCCCCATGCAGGCCCGAGGTCAGACCACTCTGTTTGGAGAGTCTGTGACCTGTGACTGTGGCTTTCACTCTGCTAAGGTAAACTGGTTTAAAATAAAATCTGATTACAATCACTTATGAGTCATTTTACAGCTATGTCTGGTGAATGATGGCTTTTACACTTAGAATATATATGTTTTTGTAGCCTGCACTGCAGCCTCCTCCTCCTGTGACCCAACACTCCATGGCTTCACCATCTGCTGCTGCTGACACAGCACCAGCCCCACGGTCCTTCATGAGGTCCCCTCCATCGTTGCCAATGGTAAATGTTTTTGTCTCTCTGCTAAATACTTCATATGATTACTTTTGTCTTGTCCAACAAACTATAACAGTTTTTGAAGAACACATTTTTATGCTTATTTGGATACTGTGATTCATATTGGATTTACTTTATATGAGTGTACATTTGTCATTTCAGTTCACTAAATCCCATTTTGGTGGGTCTCTTTCCGATTCACTGAAACCCAACTTGGTGGCCCGGAAAACACCCAGCCCGTCTCCATCCTCTGAGAGGAGTCCCTCTTCATCTGCTGTGAGGAGCCCTTGCATTGCTCCATCTTCCCGGACTCCGGCACACACCTGCGAGACAGTTTCCTCTGTGAGTACAGCAGTATGTATTCATTAATGTCATGGAGTTCTCTGTCTTCATTAAAGAGGCATATTTATGCAGATTTCCAAATGTCTGAGTCACTAATATGTATAAAGAGTAAAGAACTGTTTGCTATCTGTGTTCGTTTTATTTTTCCAAAGGTGAGCTACTGGGTGTTGACTGCCTGTTAAGTCAGACGGGCCTCTAAAGCCACAGCCTGACTCGAATGAGACTGAAGATCCTCTGGAAGATGTGGCTGGAAGTGAAGGAGATGAAAATGAAGGCTTCGTGGATGAGGAGGCTCTGAACTTACTGGTATCAGGACTTCAAGATGATGCCCTTTTCTCTGTGACCTCACAGCTTGACGCCTCCACCCATCCTGCTCCCTCCACCCATCCTCCCATAGCTGACCATATCTCAGAGGTGTGAATACATAGTAAACTGTAGAATAGTACCGGTAGATAAATAAAAGACAACGTCAACAAAATGTTATTTAACTAATATGTTGGTTGTGTTTTCTTAGGGTTTAGATGAGTCGAGCGTTCCAGGCCTGGACAAAGTGGACAGCTTGGCTGAGTATCCGGTGGAGCTGAGGAATAAAACATCTCTGGTGCTGAGCAACCACGAGGTCAGTGACATGTGTTGTAGCTTGATGCATATATGCATACCCCTCAAATCACTTGAACATTGTTGTGTTCTCGTGTTCAACTATGTTATTTCCCTGTTTAGGTGAGCAGCATTGTTGCTTTATGGCAGAACCTGCTGGAGTTCGACAAGCAGAGGGTGGTATTTGCTGCTCGGCGCCAAGATAAACTGAATATTGGGAGGTTTAGGTCCCCCAAAAAGAAGCAGGAATTTACCCCTGGGGTGGAAAGTGTGAAGCGTCACTCTACAGAATCAGAGTGTTTCCACCTTCTTTGCCACTCATCCACCTGCTCCTGCTGCAGCTCCTGTTCTGGGCCCTCCTCTGGCCCCTGCTCCAGCTCCCAGAGCAGCCTCCAACCATCCACCTGCTCCTGCTGCGGCTCCTGTTCTGGGCCCTCCTCTGGCCCCTGATCCAGCTTCCAGAGCAGCCTCCAACCATCCACCTGCTGCGGCTCCTGTTCTGGGCCCTCCTCTGGCCCCTGCTCCAGCTCCCAGAGCAGCCTCCACTCATCCTTAGAGAGCACCCCGAAAACTGACACGCAGAGTTTTGTACAACACGTGCAAAAAATGCAGGCAGTTTAGAATTGCTGAAACAGGACACAGCCAATATAGAGGGCAAATGCACTGTCCCTCTAATGAAAGTCTCACCAAAGAGCAGTGGCTGGAACAAATTAAAAAGAAAAAATAAACATTTTCTTTATTTTAAATAACTTCACAAACTGTTTCATTGTATATAGTTTTTATTTAGTTCACAGAGTGTTATTTATTTTGTTTTGGGTTGATAATACAGATATTTATTCTTATTGTCATTATGTACACCAAATAATTCTACAAACCATAAAATAAAAGGATTTAATTCCTTCAGCAAACCACAAATTTCTTGGTTTAAGAAAAATAAATGGGAGACTTCAGTGGAAAGGTGTTGCAACTAAATGCTACAATGTTTTTGGACTAAGTAAAAATGTTTATAATAATAATAATAATAAATTTTATTTGTATAGCACCTTCCTACAATGCCTTGCATTGACCAAGGTGCTTAACAGGATAAAAAGATGAATGAAACTGGAACAATAAATCAATGAAAATAGAATAAGAAACAACAGCAATAAAAGAAGGCAATGGAAATAAAAATGCTACATACTAAAATACCAAAAGTAATAAAAGTTACACACTGAAAGCTTTTTTGAACAAGTGGAAATAAAAAGGCAATGGAAATAAAAAATGCTACATACTAAAATACCAAAAGTAATAAAAGTTACACACTGAAAGCTTTTTTGAACAAGTGGGTCTTCAGTCTGGTTTTGAACAGAGTCAGATCAGAGGTGGCACGCAGCTCAAGGGGGAGACTGTTCCAGGCTTTTGGGCCGGCAACAGAAAATGACCGGTCTCCCCATTGTTTGTACCTTGAGCGAGGCACCTCCAGCAGGTGTTGACTGGCAGATCGTAAATCTCTGCCGGGCTGATGGGCTTTCAAAAGTTCTGAGATGTAGAGAGGTGCAAGTCCATTCAGAGCTTTGAAAACAAACAGGAGCAGCTTGAACTGTATCCTGAACTGAACCGGGAGCCAGTGTAGAGAGGACAGGACAGGAGTGATGTGTTCATATTTTCGTGTGTTGGTCAAAAAGCGCGCGGCAGAGTTCTGTACAAGCTGTAAACGGGAGATGGAGGATTGATTAATACCAACATACAAAGCATTACAATAATCAAGTCTGGAGGTCACAAAGGCATGGATGGCCTTCTCCAGATCACCACGGCTGAGAAATGACTTGACTTTGGAGAGCAGACGGAGCTGGAAAAAGCTGGTCTTGACAACAGAACTGATCTGTTTATCAAGCTTTAAGTTGGAGTCAAGCTGCACTCCAAGATTTCTGACCACCGGGTTGAAGTGGGGGAGGGGAAAACCAAAACTGGGACTGGGAAGGATGTTGCTGGTGTCATCAGGTGCACCAAATAAAATGCATTCAGTTTTATCTGTGTTTAGGTGGAGGAAGTTTTGAGAGAGCCAGTGCTTAATGTCATTTAAGCAGTTGACAAGAGTGTTTGAACTGAGTGAGGGGTTGGGAGTGACTGGCAGATAGATTTGTAAATCGTCTGCATACATGTGAAAAGACAGGTTATGACGTGCAATGATTGATCCTAATGGCAGCATGTAAAGAGAGAAGAGGACTGGCCCTAGAATAGATCCCTGTGGTACGCCAGAGGTCAGAGGGGTTGATGAAGAGGAGGACAGATCGCCTATCATGACAGAAAAAGTTCTCCCAGACAGGTAAGATTTGAACCACTCAAGCACAGCTCCCTGGAGGCCAACCAGCTGAGACAAGCGGTTGATTAGTACCTGATGGTCGACGGTGTCAAAAGCTGCTGAGAGGTCTAACATCACCAGCAGTGCAGGGTTTTTTGCATCCAGGGACAGAAGAATGTCATTCTGTACTTTGAGCAGTGCAGATTCAGTGCTGTGACGAGCTCGAAAACCTGACTGAAATTTTTCAAACAGGTTGTTGAGCTCTAGAAAAGATTGAAGTTGAATAAAAACAATCTTTTCTAGGACCTTTGATAGAAATGACAGATGGGAAACTGGTCTGAAATTAGAGAGAGCTGTAGGATCTAGGCCTGGTTTTTTGAGAAGAGGCCTGACCACAGCATGTTTGAAAGCAGATGGCACAAAACCTGAAGATAGACAGCTGTTAATAAATGACAAAACACAAGGACCAATTACATCAAAGGATTGTTTGAACATTTTAGAGGGAATGATGTCCAGAGAACAGTTAGTTGGTTTCATCTGCTGAACCACCTTGATGAGGTGAGGCAGTGAGACCAGGTCAAATTGGTCAAAAACAGCTGTGGTTATTGCAGAGGCACATGACTGGATGGTGTTGGATGGACTGACAATGTTCTGCCTGATAGAGTCTATTTTGTTGACAAAATAGCTCTGAAAGTCGTCACAGGTAGACTGTGTGGCAGTTTTCAGAACATTGACAGATGGATTGATAACAGACTGGAGTGTGTGTTTAATTCACTATCTTAATTGTTGATGAATAAATATTTGGTTCTTTGAAACCGATAAGGTCTACGGTCTTTTACTGTGAGTAAATATTAGCTGCTGCTAATTCTGAATTATTGGTAATAATTTTAAGCATACACTAGAAACAACACATCATTCACTTCACTCAAAAAGTACTTTAGGAAAGACACTGTAAAATAATATTTTAGTTTCAGTCATTGTTTTGCAGTGAAAATTTAAAATAAGCACTGGGTATGATTAAGGAGGACATTAAAATATACTGTATCAAGTATATAGTACACAGTATAATTTAACACATTACTGTAATTTGAATATATTAGTAGAATGGAAAAGCTAAATTAATTAAGCAATTCATCAATAAAGTTTTAAAAAGAAAGCCTTTTATGACAAATAAAAAGTGTTGTGTTTTAAATTAGAGTACCGGGGTACTACACTATTTGTACAAAAAAAGCATTTAAAAATTTTTCAAGATACTAAAAAAACCCAAATGTTACTTCATAACACTTAAACATTAATTGTGGGAAATTTTTTCCCAAAAAAATGGCATGGCGACTGCTGGAATCGAACCCACGACTCTGGGATCAGCCACTTTTTTTTCCTCTTTCTTCCCCCCTTTCTTCCCCCTCTTCTTCCCCCTTCCCTCCTTTCTTCCCCCCCCTAAACAGACTAGAGTTGTTGATGCTCATCAGGCTGGAAAAGGTTACAAAACCATCTGTAAAGAGTTTGAACTCCACCAATCCACAGTCACATAGATTATGTACAAATGGAGGAAATTCAAGACCATTGTTACCCTCCCCAGGAGTGGTGGACCAGCAAAGATCACTCCAAGAGCAAGGCGTGGATTAGTCGGCAAGGTCATAAAGGAGCCCAGGGTAACGTCTAACAACTGAAGGCCTCTCTCACACTAATGTTGATGTTCATGAGTCCACCATCAGGAGAACAATGAACAACAATGGTGTACATGGCAGGGTTGAAGGAGAAGCCACTGCTCTCCAAAAAGAACATTGCTGCTTGTCTGCAGTTTGCTAAAGATCACGTGGACATGCCAGAAGACTGTTGGAAGAATGTTTTGGGGACAGATGAGACCAAAATAGAACTTTTTGGTTTAAATGAAAAGTTTTATCTTTGGAGAAAGGAAAACTCTGCATTCCTGCAGATGAACCTGAATCTGAGGCAAGATGGCTGCCATGCGGACGTACAGGTGAACGTCGCGCTGCACGGGACGTTTAATTTACTCAATCAATCAAGCAAGTTGTCATCAAAATGATACAGAGTCACACTGAATCTGTGAACTGAACTTGCTCTGCTGCTCGTGTGAGTTTAAAAGTTAGTCTTTGGCTTGACGGACAAACAAGCCGTGGGACCGGATTGTTTGGTCATTAGCCTTCCGGGCGGTGTCGCTGGCTAGCGACCTACCTTTGGGAGCCTGCTGGACAGCGGCGGCCGCCACTAGAGGGCGCTAGGGGCGCTGCCCCTCCTTGGAACTGCAGCTCTTCATCATTTGAAGATTTAATTTTTTTTTATAAAAGTGAAATAATAAAATAAAAATATTTCGAAATGCATGCATATATGTTTTTAGTCAAAGTCAAAGTCAACTTTATTGTCAGATCTGCAATATGTACTGTACAGGACATACACAGGACCGAAATTGCGTTTCTCTCAGTCCCTCAGTTAACAGTTTCTCTCAGTCAGTTTTATTTGTGTAGGATAAATATTTTATGAGTAATGATTGTTTGTTTCAAAAAACGTTTTCTGATTGTGACGTACTTCCGGTTTCCCGCGGTTCCCCGCTGGGCGCCGCCTGCGGCTTTTCCATTGAATCTAATTATAACTAGCGTGCTAGAAACTTCCGGTGCCCTGCTTCTGTTGGACTGTACAGGTCGCATTTTCCGTCGCCCTCGAGCCTGGACTCGTCTCTTATCGCCACGGATCGCCAGCGCTTCCGGTTCGAGCCAGGAGGGAGGGGGAGCAGGGGGACCATCTCTGTTTACACTCAGAGCTGATCACACGGCCAACTAGAGAGGTTGAAACAGCAGTAATTATTAATGGTGCCTTTCTACACAGGTAAGCAAGTAATAATTGTGAGTTTAATAAATCTCTAAGCGCACATGAGCAAAGTTTGAGCTGTTCTCATCTGTGGTGCGTGACGTGGTGTCGTGTGTTGCTGTCAGTCACACAGCTAGCTACTAGCTGTGCTTATGAACGTTGTGGTGTTTCTTTATCTAATGCTTATTACTATTCCTGACTGATATGGCTCTCAACTAGATGTTACAAAAGTGTTTTCTAAACGTTATGTGTTTAATATTATGACTATCAGGTGTTTATGTATTAATATTTTGATTATCAGATGTTCGTGTGTTAATATAATGATTGTCAGTTGTTGTGTGTTAATGTTATGATTATCAGATGTTCATGTGTTGTGTTAATATTATGAATATCAGATGTTCATGTGTTAATGTTATGATTATCAGATGTTCATGTTTTTAACTCAAGCTTGTGTACAAAAGTTGAGCTGAAGTCAAACCTGTTAAATATCAGACAATATAAACTTTTATATTCACCAGATGTCTGCTATATCAATCAATCACCTTTATTTTTCCAGGTAGAGTCCGTTGAGATGGAGATCTCTTTTACAAGGGTGACCTGGTCAAGTGGTCAGCAGCACACGTCACATGGTAATTGACAATAAGCATTTGCATTTACCAACAAAGATGGTTTTATGAACCTGTTTGTAGCAGCCCTGAAACATTTTTCTTCCACTGTACAGGAGGACATGGCATGAGGTGATGCAGCCTGGATGTTTCTGAGAAGTGGAATTGGTCGCCACCGCACAACCCACATACTACGGTACCCAAATACTGTAATAATACCAGTGGTGGAGAAAGTACTCAAACACTGTACTTAAGTAAAAGTACAAATAAACAGACAAAAATTTACTCTAGTAAAAGTAGAAGTACCATATTAATATTTTTACTTAAGTAAAAGTAAATAAGTACTTGCTTTTAAAAATACTTAAAGTATTAAAGTAAAAGTACTTGCTGAATGTATTAACTAATGCAATGGTCTACAATACCATTAAGTGTGCGTACTGTATGCATATTTTCTGTAATACATTAATAGTGTTGAGCCATTTTAATGAACAATGCTGCAGATAATGCATGTTTTTATTGTGTTTACTCTGTGACACAGTTCACACTTGGACTTTTGATTCTGTGTGTCAGAATTTCAGTGATGAGTTAAATACAATTAAGCAAAATAAGAAAGAGGAATGATTATACCTTTGAAAGTTTTTATTTAACACAAAATAAAACCAATGTGTCATTTTAACTGCAGTAAACACATTTAAGTAAAAGTTGTCTGTTTGAAAAAAGGAGCATTAGACACAACTAACAAAGGAATAGATCACTTCAACTCGTTTGTCATCAACTCTAGTTAAAATATTGTCTAGTCAATCTTGTAATGGATCAACAATGAACAATACTTTAACTTCCTGACAACATTTTCAAAACTTGGACCTGAGTGTCGAGACATTTGGAGAAATCTCTTGTCTCCTAACATCCCATGAACTGACACATTTTAATATTGCAGCAAGAATTTCTTGTTCAAGTTCAGAAGAAGTTGGTTTTCAAAGTTTTTGAGTCCATGTCTGGCTCTTTAGGGAGAGAGAATCTGTCCTGCTGTACTGAACAGTCTTTCAATAGTCTTTCAATAATAGTCTTTCACTTTTGTGTTGTTGTTATTTCTTCACAGCTCACATCGTGGACTTTCCTCATGGATGGACGTGTGTCCACTCTGTCCTGCCTCTGTCGTCCAGGACATCAGTCCTGCCTGTCTCTGGTGTCCTTCCATCTGCCTCCATCCATCACCTGTGTCAACACCTTCTGCATGTATGACTGCTGCAAAAACAAACAAAAAAACACCTGTTCTGATGGACAGAACTGTTCACATCAGGACCACACCACTGAGCCCACACCTGGCCTAAAATGCTCCCATCATTCATGGTTGAGCACTGGCTAAGCAGTTCCATCTGATCCAGGTTTGAACTTGAGAAAAACATCAGTGGCTACCTAGCCAAAAAAAATATTGTGCTTCACAGTACCTACACTTCAGTCAAAGTAAGGACATTTTGTTTCCTTGTTTCCTTTTTCTGCTGCTTCTAGATTTTTTTAGAGTTCATGGACTTTTTCATGCACATGGACTGCACACAAACACAAACACAAACACCACATGGACTGCACACAAACACAAACACCACATGGAATGCACACAAACACAAACACCACATGGACTGCACTGGTTTCAAAAACATGATGGTTGCATGGATGTGATTTTCGGCTGATTTGGTGCTGATTCATGTCAATAAGCTGGTGCTGCTGCTGCTGCTGGATGGATGGATGGATGGATGGATGGATGGATGGATGGATGAATGGATGGGAGTTCTGGATTTTGATGTTAACAGAGTCAGAGTCAGAGAGTCAGAGTCAGAGTCAGAGAGAATTTATTGTCATTTGCACCGCATGTAGTACATGTGTTGAAAACGAGATTATGTACACAGGGTCCCAGTTACATCCAACAACAAATGCAAGAGAAAAACAATAATAACATCTAGGATTAACTAAGAGAGACATCAGCTAGTAATACACTAAGCCCTAATGTAGTAGAAAAACATCATTATAAACAGCAGCACGAACATGAGTCATTATGAGCAGATGGTCACAGATGAACGCAGCAACAAGAAACAGATCAGCATCAGCATGATGTGACATTTTGCAGTGTTTATTCTTATTATTTATTTATTCATGAGTCTGACAGCCTCAGGGTAGAAGCTGTTCCTCAGTCTAGTGGTTCTACATTTGATGCTCCTCAACCTCCGTCCCGAGGGGAGTGGTGCAAAGAGTGAGTGTGCTGGGTGAGTGAGGTCTTTCATGATGCAGGTGGCTCTTTTTCTGCATCTGGAGGTGTAAATGTCTGTGATGGTGGGGAGACTGACTCCCACAGACTTCTGTGCAGCCTTCACCACTCTCTGTAGAGCTTTCCTCTCTGCAACTGTGCAGCCTCCATGCCACACGTTGATGCTGGAGCACAGGACGCTCTCCACTGCACACCTGTAGAACGAGGTGAGGACTGAGCTTCTCAGACCAGCTCGTCTCAGCCGTCTGAGGAAGTAGAGTCTCTGATGACCTTTCTTGATCAGGCTGGTGGTGTTATTGCTCCAGCTGAGGTTATCATTCAAGTGTACACCCAGGTACTTGTAGCTGGAGACCACCTCCACCGCAGATCCACCTATATACAGTGGGGTGTGGGTGTGTTTGTTCCTTCTGAAGTCCACAATCATCTCCTTCGTCTTCTTCACATTCATGTGAAGGTTGTTCTCTTTGCACCAGCTCTCCAGATGTTCCACCTCCTGTCTGTAGCTGGATTCATCATTATCTGTGATGCATCCCACCACAGCTGTATCATCTGTATATCATCACCACAGCTGTATAATCAGCTGTATAACAGCTCCTGCTCAAAGAGAAGTGTTCATGTTTCATGGTTGAACTCATTTGCAGATTATGGCTGAGAACTGTTCAGGAAGAGATTTGTACTGTACAGTATTTTGTATGCTTTGTCTGTGCTGGAAAAAACATTACAGTACTGTACCTGTACAGTACATGCTGTACTGGTTTTGTGTGTTTATGGATGAATGTGTGGTATAATGTGTTATGTAAGTGTTTGTAAATAAAGTTCTGTGCATGTTTATGGCACAGGATGTCCGCTTGTTCAGTCTCATGCCGTTAAATGTGTGTGCGTCGCTCCGTTAACGGTATAGCCGCGACCTACGTCAGAAATGCGGACCTACGACAGGCACGTGTTTTTGGTCCGCGAGATATGGCGGAATCGACCTAAGTCACACTCGTAGGTCCGGATCCCTGACGTAACTCGAGGATTCCCTGTATAGCCCCCCCGATGAAAATGTCAGGAGCCGCCACTGCTGCTGGAGCTGGCTGCTCTTCGGCTGTTGGGCCGGGGTCCATTGCTGCTGCGGGGAGGAGAGGCGTCGGTGTCGAGGACAAGCGTCGGTGGAGCTACGTTCCAGTTTTGGGACGAATTCGAGCCGTGGATCCGAGGGGAGTCTGAGCCGGCGAGTTTCTACTTTCTGGTTCAAAGGGTGGAGGACACCGGTCTGCGGGGGGGAGTCTGAGCCGGCAAGTTCAAAGGTGTGGAGGATGCCGGTCTGCGGGGGGAGTC
This sequence comes from Garcialebias charrua, assembly GCA_038048925.1. NCBI lineage: Eukaryota > Metazoa > Chordata > Actinopteri > Cyprinodontiformes > Rivulidae > Garcialebias > Garcialebias charrua. The sequence continues at coordinate 25,747 of JBBPBX010007889.1, read as the reverse complement.
TGAGCCGGCGAGTTTCTGGTTTCTGGTTCAAAGGTGTGGAGGACGTCGGTCTGCGGTGGAGATCGAGGGCTGGTGGAGTAGGCTAAAGGCTAACTGCTAAAGGCTGAAGACTTCATAAACCAACACCAACGGGCGAGTGTCACATTTTGTGAGTACAGAAATGGCAAAATCTAAAGCAAAAAAACAGGATCTGATGGAAACTAACACGGATGATTTGGAGGAGATAAAAAAATCTCTGAACTTTATGAGTGAAGAGCTCAGGAACGTATTAACCCAACAGAAACTTCTGCTGGATGAAGTGAAACAATTGAGATTACAAATAAATCTGAAGGATAAAAAAATTCTGGAACTTGAACATAGAGTCGAGGAACTTGAAATAAACGCAAGGCAAGACAATCTCGTAATATCCGGTCTTGTGATTAAACTATACATTGAATTTACAAATATACTGATATTATTAGGATCTGCCTTGTTATCTAAATCCATGTTGAAGTCACCACATAAGAAAACTTTTTTATTTTTGCTCTTAACTAACAACTCCAATATTTTATCATTAAATATCTCTATCTTTGAAGATGGTGATTGGTAGACACAGCTTATTTTAATGTTTTTTCCACATTTGTTTATCATTTCCACTGTGATCATTTCCATCATATTGTCAACAACAATTGACATATCTTTAATTAATTTACATTTTATTTCCTTGTTTATAAATAAAGCCACTCCTCCGCCTTTTTTATTTTTCCTATTCATATGATGTAATTCATATCCTTCAATATGTATATTATTTATATTATCATCATTAAGCCATGTCTCCGACAATGCTATTATTTTGAAAGTTTTATTAATGTTTTTGAGATTATCTAACATGTATGATAAATTTGCATTTATACTTCTACAGTTTAGGTGAATTAAAGTCCAACACCCACCATGTTTTCAAATTGCATCGCCATTAATATTTATTAGTTTATTTAAAAATAATACAGGAGCGTTTATTTATATTGTAGAGAAATAACGCTAAATGTGTTATTTCATGATTTATAGCAGATTTTAGCATGCAGCTCCGGGAAAATCTGCCCCTCTCCATATATGGGCATTCACATGGGCATTCACGTCACTAAAGTGACGCCTTGGAGTTACAGGCGAGCGAGGAAAAGAAAAAGCGAAGCATTTTTAAATATTCCCTAAAGCTGCCTGTTGATTAATCCTGCTGTCGCTCACTCATGTCTATCATATTCTGAGCGAGCATCCACGTAGACATACTAGTTTAATTCGTTTGATCGCGACAAATTCATTCATTTCCGCATCGGCTTTTTATTCTCTCCCCCCGTGACCAGACAGGTCGAGAGTACAGAAAGGCAGCCGCGCAGCGGAGCTCTGCGCGCGTGCTCCCCCGTGCTCCCCGCAACAAGGCTGACGAGAGCAAATACATACACTCGAGGGAGCAAATTACACCGGCACGAATTCGGAACTTCAAAGGTGACCAGCGGAACGAGGAGCCAGAGACGCGCGCGGCTCGCTCCTCTGGGCAGAATGGGTGAGAGCAGCAACGGTCCGCAGCGGTGTTATAAAATAAATAATAAATAAAATCAGAGCGCTGGTCCATATGTACACACAAATGCACCAGGAAATATGCAGTTTTAACTCCCACTCTCTCTCATAAACCTCCATGGAAACTCACTCCTGCCTTCTGCCTTCTGGGTGGAGATGTAACAAAAGTCACATGACACTTCGGGACTCTTCGGCCAGGTTTCCGGATTCATTCGGGAGTGGGTTTTTTTTTTTTTTTTTTTTTAACCCTCGCCTGGCCCAAATGCAAAAATGAAAATAGACATAATATTAAATTACAGTAATTGTCCTATATGGTGAATTGTTACTGTCATGGTGGGTGTTGTCCTTTAAAGAAAGATCATCATCTGTTATATTCACATTAATAAACTGCTCTTCATTATAGTATTTACTTTCTTTTTTAGTTGGAAAAAGACTTCTCTCGAATTCCTCATCAACAATATATATTTTAGATATCGAATCATCATGCATCATCATTAACCGTGTGCTTCTTCATCATGTTGATTTACTTCATCATAACTTTGATTAGACATAACAGGACACAGACACCTTCTATACTATCCAAATTTTTCCAAATCTTTCACATCTTTTATCATTTTTGCCTGCGATCCTTCCTGTGCCCGTACCCAGATCTTTCCATTTCTTGTCCACTGTAGGAGGCGGTCTTGTTTCGGGCCTGGTTGAAGAACCCGAAACGGTCCATCATACAAAGTTTGTAGTGGTGTCCTGTGTGCATTGTGTTTGACAAAAACAAATTTAGAGGACTCCAGACTCTTAGGGACAAACGACTGCGGTAAACAATGGTGTACCGGGCCGGGGACATGAAAAGGGGCCTCCTGAGGTGAAAAATGTAGCAACGGTGGGGCGAACTGTGGTGAGGGTACCTCAGGTAAAAACTCACCGGGGACGCGCACAGGTTGACCGAAAACCAGTTCAGCCGGGGAAGAGCTCAGGTCCTCTTTGGTTGCGGTACGTAACCCCAACAAAACCCAGGGAAGACGGTCAATCCAGTTGTCACCGGTCAATGCAGCGCGAAGTGCGGCTTTCAATGACCTGTGAAACCGTTCACACAAACCATTAGCTTGGGGGTTGTAAGCGGTGGTCCTGTGAACGTTAGTCCCCAGACCCTTGGCCATGGTAGACCAAAGTTCAGAAACAAACTGCGGGCCCCTGTCCGATGTAATGTCTGAAGGGGGGCCAAAACGCGCCACCCAGGTAGACAAAAATGCCCGGGCCACCACTGCAGATGTCGTGGATGTCAGAGGAACCACCTCAGGCCACCTGGTGGTCCGGTCTATCATAGTCAGCAGATGAGTAAAACCTTGTGACGGAGGCAGAGGGCCTACCAGGTCTACGTGCACATGATCAAACCGCCGACCTGGGATGGAGAAGGGTTCCAAAGGTGCTTTGGTGTGTCTGTTAACCTTAGCACGCTGGCATGGGACACACGCTGCTGCCCACTCCTTAACCGCTTTACGCAGACCGGGCCAAACAAACTTTGCACTGACCAGTTTCACCGAGGCTCTAACACCTGGGTGAGAAAGGGAATGTAAGGAGTCAAAAACGCGGCGTCGCCATGAAACTGGAACCAGGGGGCGGGGCCTGCCAGTAGAAACATCACAGAGCAGGAGAGGACCGCCGTCATTCACCTGCCGTTCCTCCAACTCGAGGCCTGTGGGCCCGGACTGGAGCTCGAGTATTTCTGCGTCGCTACGTTGGTCCGCAGCCATAGCAGAAAAATCGATGCCAACGTATACGGGAGAGATCAGCACCCGAGAGAGACAGTCAGCCACCACGTTGGATTTTCCAGCCACATGCTGAATGTCTGTAGTAAATTCAGACACCGCTGCGAGGTGGCGTTGCTGGCGAGCAGACCAGGGGTCAGAAATTTTTGACATCGCAAACACCAAGGGTTTGTGGTCAACATATGCAGTGAACCGGCGGCCCTCCAGGAAAAACCTGAAATGGCGTGTGGCCAGGTAAAGCGCCAGCAACTCTCTGTCAAAAACACTGTATTTAAGCTCGTTGTCCCGCAGCGTACGGCTGAAAAATGCAAGCGGCTGCCAAACCCCGGAAACCTGCTGTTCTAACACAGCCCCCACCGCAACATCAGATGCGTCGGTTGTTAAAGCTATTTGCGCCGCTGGGGATGGATGGGCCAAAAGGGCAGCAGTGGCCAGTGCAGCTTTAGCATCACCAAATGCCTGTAGGCGTTCTGGTGTCCAGTCAACACTGTCGTTGGGCTTTTTCTTTTTCAGCGCTCCATAGAGCGGACGCAGCAGCTGTGCTGCCCTGGGGAGGAAACGGTTATAGAAGTTAACCATTCCCAAAAATTCTTGTAGCGCTTTAACAGACTGGGGCTGTGGGAAATCTGACACCGCCTGCACTTTGTTTGGTAATGGGACGGCACCACTTGCAGAAATGCGGTGGCCCAAAAAGTCAATGACTGGCAGCCCAAACTGGCATTTCGCTGTATTTACAATCAGGCCATGTGCTGCCAGGCGCTGAAAAACCTCACGGAGGTGGGACATGTGCTGCTCAGCCGAGCTGCTAGCCACCAGGACGTCATCCAGGTACACAAATACGAAGGACAGACCCCTTAGGACTGAATCCATCAACCGCTGAAATGTTTGTGCTGCACCTTTAAGACCAAAAGGCATGCGCAAAAACTCAAACAGGCCGAAAGGCGTGATAACAGCGGTCTTAGGGACATCCTCCACATGCACAGGGACCTGGTGGTACCCCCGTACTAAATCTACTTTTGAAAAAATGGAGGTCCCAGCCAGGTGCACTGAAAAATCCTGGATGTGGGGAATGGGATAACGATCGTTCTCTGTGATGTTATTAAGACTGCGGAAATCCCCACATGGACGCCATTTGCCGTCTGCTTTGGGCACCATGTGCAGGGGGGAGGCCCACGGACTGTTTGAGCGTTGCACGATGCCTAAACGCTCCATGTTAGCAAACTCTTCCTGTGCTATTGCTAGCTTAGTAGCATCGAGGCGGCGTGCACGTGCGAACACCGGGGGGCCCGTTGTGGGAATATAATGTTCGACCCCATGTTTTGTGTTTGCAAAATCAGGAACAGTCAGCGAGGGGAATTCAGACAATAAACGCTGAAACACATTACCCGAAGCTAAAAAGTTAGCATGCATTAAAGGCCCAGCTCCTCGCGTCTCACAAGGCAGTGACGAAAAAGACACAGCGTCGATCAAACGCCTGTTAGCTACATCAACAAGGAGCCCGTGAGCACAAAGAAAATCAGCCCCTAAAATAGGGACTGAGCTAGCAGCTACCACAAAGTTCCACTGGAAGTCCCGTTCATGGAAACACACAGTCACCAACCTTTCGCCAAACGTCTTGATGGGATAGCCGTTAGCCGCGGTTAGCTGCGGCCCGCAGCCTTCTGCCAACCTGTCGGAGCCAGTCGGGGGAACGAGGCTCTTCTGCGAGCCAGAGTCCACCAGGAACCGCCTCCCCGACCTCGAGTCTTCAATGAAAAGCAGCCTTTCCTTGTCGCCAACGGCCGCGACTGCTAGCGGCCGCTGGCGTTCTCGTTTCCCTGCGGCTTGAAGCTGCACGGTGGGATGCATCGTCATGCTTTGGCGCCAAAACGCTGATGGTAGAAACAAAGGGCGGCTCCTGTCCGCCTGCGGCTAGCGACGCCTACTACGACCGATGGCTCGTCCGGCGCTGAGGGCGTTGCTTGAAGCTGAGGTGCTGCTGGAGATCCGGGGACCGCCGCCTGGACCGCGAAGGTCCTCGCAGCCAGCAGTATGCGGTCGGCTTCGCGGGCCAGCGAGCGGTAATCCTTCTGCTGCAGAAACGAGGAGTTGGCCAGGGCGGTGCGCACTGGAGCCGGGAGCCGGCGGAGGAAGAGGTGGAGGAAGAGAAACTCACAGTCTGCCGATCCCCTCAAAGACAACATGCCTTCCATGAGCTCAAGAGCTGTGCCATCGCCCAAATCGGAGAGGGAAAAAAGTTTCTCAGCGCGCTCCGCATCTGAGAGCGAGTAACGCTGCAGAAGGAGCTGTTTGAGGGCGTCGTACTTTTCTTGTGCAGGAGGGTCCTCGAGCAGGCTCGTTACCCGCTGGGTGGACAATGGGTCCAGTGAAGCGACCACATGGTGGTATTTGGTGTCGTCTGCAGAAATCCCGCAAAGAGCAAACTATGATTCGATGTGGGCGAACCACGACTGAGGTGCGTGCAGCCAGAAGTCCGGGATTTTAACGGCCACATCAAAAGCGAGTGGGGCCGCCGGTGGAGGTTCCACAACTGCGGACAGCTGAAGAGAGCTGGCTGAAGCGTCAGGTGTCGACATATTCAATTCACGAGGGTCACCAGTGTAGGAGGCGGTGAAGAGACGACACAGGAGACGGGATGTAGATCTTCACTTTTAATCAACTCCTACTAAAAACTGGCGGAAAGCACCCAACACTGCCTTATATATCCAATACCATATCCGGTCCTCTGGACCTTTCACAATAAAAAAAACCTGTAATGCCTTCGGTCCACTGGGTGTGAGTAGAGCCCCCTAGTGGTCCACCACAACACTATATTTTCCTTTTTCCTTAACAATCTTGCTTTGTGTGCAATAATTCCATTTTTTTGTCAAATGTTCGTTTATATAAACATTTGTTCCCTTGAGTTTATTTGCTTGCATGATTACTGTATTTCTAGCTTTTCTACTAATAAATTTTACAACGATAACCAGTTTGGATTTTTCAACTTTGTTAGGCAAGGTATGACACAAAGATATGTCTTCAGAATTAATTTTTATTTTCTTATTTTGTAAAAAAGTCACAACTTGCTCTTCCAAAGATCACTGTTCCTGTGAAGACGCATTTTCAGCTGTTCCATCACTGGTAGTGGTCTTTTTGTCTGAACGAGTTTTAAATCTATATCCGTTAATATCAAATCCGACGAGAATTACTACCCAAAGTGCAACATTAATTGACAATATATTCACAAACATAACAGATGGGGAGGTGATAAGTGGTATATTGATGATGGATATCAGTGATCATTTATTGGTTTTTTCAATTTACAAAAGTGATGATAGTAAACCAACAACAATTAAAAGAAAACATAATATAATAAATACATCAAAAAAAGCATTAGACAAATTCAAAGAAGATCTAGACATACAAAAATGGGATGAAGTTTATGTTGATGACGTAAACAAATCTTACGATGAATTTATGAGGATCCTTGAAAATTTGTTTAAAAAAAATTGTATGCAGAAAATCTACATTAAGGATAAAAAAGTAGATCATCCTTGGATGACTAATGGATTAAAGAATGCATGTAAAAAAAAGAATAATCTATATTCACGTTTCATAAAGTCTAGAACACAGGATGCTGAAGAAAAATATAAAAAGTACAAAAATAAGTTAGTAGGGATTATAAGAAAACATAAGAGGGAATACTATAGTCAATTATTACATAAATGCAGTGGTGATATGAGGGCGACATGGAGAGTAATTAACAGTGTTCTAAATAAACATAAGGGTAACATGGGATTGTCACAACATTTTGTGGAAAATAATGTAGAAATTCATGATGACAAAGAAATTGTAAATGGTTTCAATAATTATTTTGTAAATGTGGGATCTAATCTTGCAACCTCAATTCCTAAAATAGATGAAAACGTGAGTTATTTAATCAGTGGTTGTGTAAACAGTATGTTTTTAAATGGAACCACTAAAGAAGAAATAATGAAGGTTGTTGGACAATTTACTGATAAAAGATCTAAAGACTGTGATGATTTGGATATGATGGTTGTGAAGGAGATAATAAGTCATATTATAGAGCCATTTACACACATCTGTAATTTATCACTTTCTAAAGGTATATTCCCTGAAAAAATGAAAATTGCAAAGGTGGTTCCAATTTTTAAAAATGGGGAGAAATGTTTATTTAATAATTATAGACCTGTTTCTTTGTTGCCACAGTTTTCAAAAATCCTTGAAAAATTATTTGTGTCCAGACTGGACAAGTTTCTTGATAAAAACAATATCTTGAGTAATAGTCAGTATGGTTTTAGATCAAATAATTCGACAAGTTTGGCTCTTATGGAACTGATAGAAGAGGTTACTTCAGCAATAGATGATAAGCAGTATTGTATGGGTCTGTTTGTTGATTTGAGAAAGGCTTTTGACACCATTGACCACACCATTTTACTTGAAAAATTGCAACAGTACGGTATTAGAGGTCTAGCCATACAGTGGATATCTAGTTATTTGAAGGGCAGAAAACAGTTTGTACATATTGATGATGTGAGATCTCAACTATGCAGTATTTCGTGTGGAGTACCACAAGGTTCAGTGCTTGGCCCTAAGTTGTTTATCCATCCATCCATCCATCCATCTTCTTCCGCTTATCCGGGGTCGGGTCGCGGGGGTAGCAGCCTAAGTAGGGAGGCCCAGACTTCCCTCTCCCCAGCCACTTGGAGCAGCTCCTCCGGGGGAATCCCAAGGCGTTCCCAGGCCAGCCGAGAAACATAGTCCCTCCAGCGCGTCCTGGGTCTTCCTCTGGGTCTCCTCCCGGTGGGACATGCCCGGAACACCTCACCAGGGAGGCGTCCAGGAGGCATCCTAACCAGATGCCCGAGCCACCTCAACTGGCTCCTCTCGATGTGGAGAAGCAGCGGCTCTACTCCGAGTCCCTCCCGGATGACTGAGCTTCTCACCCTATCTCTAAGGGAGAGTCCAGACACCCTGCGGAGAAAACTCATTTCAGCCGCTTGTATCCGAGATCTCGTTCTTTCGGTCACAACCCAAAGCTCATGACCATAGATGAGGGTAGGAACATAGATCGATCGGTAAATTGAGAGCTTTGCCTTTTGACTCAGCTCTCTCTTCACCAGTTTACATGTGCTTTGTGGACTTGGAGAAGGCATTCGACCGCGTCCCTCGGGGGGTTCTGTGGGGGGTACTCCGGGAGTATGGGGTACCAGGCCCTTTGATAAGGGCTGTTAGGTCCCTGTACGACCGGTGTCAGAGCTTGGTCCGCATTGCCGGCAGTAAGTCAGGCTCGTTTCCGGTGAGAGTTGGACTCCGCCAAGGTTGCCCTTTGTCACCGATTCTGTTCATAACTTTTATGGACAGAATTTCTAGGCGCAGCCAAGGTGTTGAGAGGATCCGTTTTGGTGACCTTAGAATCGCTTCTCTGTTTTTTGCAGATGATGTGGTCCTACTGGCTTCATCAGTTCGTGATTTACAACTTTCACTGGAGCGGTTTGCAGCCGAGTGTGATGCGGCCGGGATGAGGATCAGTTCCTCCAAATCCGAGGCCATGGTCTTGAGCCGGAAAAGGGTAGCATGCCCTCTCCGGGTCGGGGAGGAGGTCCTGCCCCAAGTGGAGGAGTTTAAGTATCTCGGGATCTTGTTCACGAATGAGGGAAAACTGGAGCGTGAGATCGATAGGCGGATAGGTGCAGCGTCCGCAGTGAAGCGGGCGCTCTGCCGGTCTGTCGTGGTGACAGACCGGTCACCGGTTTCTTAAAACCGGTGACCGGTCATTTACATATAAAATAAACAAATAAGTTGTTTATTTTATATGTAAATTATTTAATTAAGGTGTCTGGGATTCTAAGGTGTGTTTTATTTGCAGATGACACTACTTTTTTATGCTCGGGTAGAGACTTGAATCAGACGTTTGAATTAATGAAGATGGAGTTTGACAAAATTCAAACTTGGTTTAAATTAAACAAGTTATCACTGAACGTGGAAAAAACTAATTATATGATATTTAGTAAAAAAAAGTCAACTATGGATTTTCTTTTCAAGATTGATGGTGTGGAGATACAAAGAGTGAATGAAGTAAAGTTTTTGGGTGTGATTATCGATGATAAATTGTCATGGAAAAAAACATAAATTTTGTAAGAACTAAAATGTCTAAGTCCATGGCAGTACTATATAAAACGAGGGACTTACTGACAGACAAGGCTTTGTGTTTACTGTATAATACAATTGTTGTGCCAAATTTAATTTATTGTATTGGTGTCTGGGGTACAGCTTGTGAAACTGCAAACAAATCTATCTTTATTTTACAAAAAAGAGCTGTACGAATTATCTCAAGAAAACATTATTGTCATCCTTCAAGTATTTTATTTCATCAACTGAAATCTCAAGTTTTATGATTTGGGAGACTACTTTATTCTATTACTAATGTACAGGGCTCAGAATCACAATTTACCATCGAACGTACAAGAGTATTTTGTAAAAAGGAGCAGTTGCTATAATTTAAAAGGAACTGATATTTTTGTTAAGCCAAAGTTTAGAACAAGTTTGCGGGGTAGGTCTACTTTAATGAGGGGAATTGATCTATGGAATGGTTTGAATAATGATATTAAAAATGAGGAATCATTATTTGTATTTAAGAAAAGGATAAAGAATATAATGCTGACGAGATACATTTAAGTTAGTTAATATTAGCAAAAACTATAAAGAAAAATTGTGATATGTTTTGGGTTTTGTTGTATTATTTGTGATTATTGCTTGAATTGATTGTTTGAATTGATTTTGTTAAGAAGGGGCAGAATTGATAAGATTTAATTCTTCTTCTGCCGCCTTTCATTTTATAGGTATTTTATATTTTTTTTCTCTTGAAATTTGTATTGTTTTAATGGAAATGAAATGAATAAATAAACAAACAAACAAACAAACCTTATCCTGTCTGTGAAACATGGTGGTGGTAGTATCATGGTTTAGGCCTGTTTTGCTGCATCAGGACAAGGGAGGCATGCCATTATAGATGGAACAATGAATTCTGAATTGTATCAGAGAGTTATGGAGGAAAATGTCAGGACATCTGTCCCTGAATTGAACCTCAAGAGAAGGTGGGTCATGCAGCAAGACAATGAACCTAAGCACACAAGTGGTTCTACCAAAGAATGGTTCAAGAAGAATAAAGTTCATGTTTAGGATTGGCCAAGTCAAAGTCCTGACCTTAATCCAATTCTAATGTTGTGGAAGGACCTGAAGCAGCAGCTAATGTGAGGAAACCAGCAAAATCCAGAGTTGACGCTGTTCTGTACAGAGGAATGAGATAAAATTCCTCCAAACCTATGTACAGTAGGACTGGTCAACAGTTACCAGAAATGTTTAGTTGTAGTTCTGAGTGGGGGTGCAGCTGTGGTTGAGTGGTTAGAGCAGTCGTCCTCCAATTCAAGAGTTGGGGGTTCGATTCCACCAGCAGTCACATGCCGAAGTGTCCCTGGGCCAGACACTGAACCCCTCATTGCCTCTGATGTGTGTCCCATCAGTGTATGAGTGTGATCTAAAGCACTGACTAGTCTTTGTATATACTAAAGATATAGTAGAGTGCTGTATGAATGGGTAAATGAGGACACAGATTGTATGTAAAGCGCTTTTAGTGTCTTGATAAGATAGGAAGGCGCCATGTGAGTACAGTCCATTTACCAGTAACTGCTGCTTCAGGTCCTTCCACAACATCTGGATTGGATTAAGGTCAGGACTTTGACTTGGCCATTCCAAAACGTGAACTTTCTTCTTGAACCATTCTTTGGTAGAATCACTTGTGTGCTTAAGGTCATTTTCTTGTTGCATGACCCACCTTCTCTTGAGGTTCAGTTCATGAACAGATGTCCTGACATTTTCCTCTATAATTCTTTGATATAATTCAGAATTCATTGTTCCATCAATGATGGTAAGCCGTCCTGGCTCAGATGTAGCAAAACGGACCCAAACCATAATACTACCATCACAGATAAGGTTCTTCTGTAGGAATGCAGAGTTTTCCTTTCTCCGAACGTGACACTTTTTATTTAAACCAAAAAGTTCTATTTTGGTCTCATCCGTCCACAAAACCTTCTTCCAACAGTCTTCTGGCTTGTCCACTTGGTCTTTATCAAACTGCAGACGAGAAGCAATGTTCTTTTTGGAGAGCAGTGGCTTCCTCCTTGCAACCCTGCCATGCACACCATTGTTGTTCAGTGTTCTCCTGATGGTGGACTCATGAACATCTACATTAGCAAATGTAAGAGAGGCAGCCGTTGTTAGAAGTTACCCTGGGATAGAGTTGTTATTTCACACCTGAACCCGGAGTCTGGCCCCACCCGACCTGGATTCGGACTGGGCCGGTCCATAATGTGCTTAATGTGCGGGCCGGGTTTGTGTCGGGCTTTTGATTGCGTCAGCGGACGCGCGTGGCTGCCGATCCAATAATATGGCAACATGGCTTGCCATACTATCACCTGCCACGTGCGGCCATTTCACCGCGTATTGACTGGCCTTGAAAGAGGTAAAAAGTTCATTTAAGCTTCAGATGGACTACTGTCAGCGATCCTTCAGCCAAATAGACGTTCATTCAGCCGCTGCACTCAGCGGACATGTGCGGCCAACGACCCGAACAGGCGAGATCACAAACTATCTGACATGTCAGAGCAGGGTCCAATGCAGCCAGAAGCAGGGGAACCATTTACGTAATGCACTTTGACTGCCATGAAATGACAAACCCCACTCAGCTCCGATCTTCTGCCCCCTTTATTCAGCTGCGTGCCTCCGCCAACCAGCAGTCAAAGCTTAATTACAAATGTCGGGGTGGGGGGTACGGGTTCGGATATGTAATCACTGTTAATTCGTCTGATTGGGTGGGGTTCAGAAATGATGACTACGGGCTGGGGCCGAGTCGGGGGTCCTTTGTGACCTGACCGACTATAATACGCCTTGCTCTTGGAGTGATCTTTGTTGGTCCACCACTCCTGGGGAGGGTAACAATGGTCTTGAATCTCCTCCACTTGAGCACAATCTGTCTGACTATGGATTGGTGGAGTCCAAACTCTTTACAGATGGTTTTGTAACCTTTTCCAGCCTGATGAGCATCAACAACTCTTTTTCTCAGGTCCTCAGAAATCTCCTTTGCTCCTGCCATGACACACTTCCACAAACATGTTGTGAAGAGCAGACTTTGATAGATGCCTGATCTTAAAATCAAACAGGGGGCCCACTCTAGTTTCATTTGGGTCCGAAAAATCTGACCCGACCCAGCCCCAGCTTTTAGCCATCATTTCCAGACCCCACCTAATCCGACGAATTAACAGTAATTACAGGTCCGAACCCAAAACCCCCCCTGACATTTTTAATTCAGTTTTGACCACTCGTCATCTGCTGCACACGTCTGGTGAGTGCAGCGGCTGAATGAACGTTCATTTGGGCTTTGATGGATCGCTACCTGGCAGTGTAGTCCATCTGAAGCTTAACTGAACCTTTGACCTCTTTCAAGGCCGGTCAATGCGCGGTGAAATGACCACATGCGGCTGGTGATAGTATGGCAAGCCATGTTGCCATATAATTGAATCCTCGGCCATGCACATACGCTGACACAGTCAAACGCCCGACACGACCCGGCCCGCACATTAAACGCATTATTATGGACCGGCCTGGTCCGAATCCGGGTTCGGCGGGGCCGGGCTCTTGGTTCGGGTTAGAAATGACAGCTCTAGTCCACTCACACCTGACCTTCATTCCCTTGGTTGAAAACACCTGACTCTAGTTTCACCTTCAAATGAACTGATAAACCTAGAGGTTCACATACTTTTACTACTCACAAAAATGTAACAGTGGATCATTTTCCTCAATAAATAAATGACCAGGTATAATATTTTTTGTCTCATTTGTTTAACTGAGGTCTCTTTATCCACTTAAAGACTTGTGTGAAAATCTGATGATGTTTTAGGTCATATTTATGCAAAATGTAGAAAATTATAAAGGCTTTGTAACCTCATGCACCACTGTTGACCTACATCAAAAACATGTTTTCCATCAAGACAAGTCTGTAGAAACCTTGAAAGAAACTGGCTCCTCGGTCCCTGAAATCTTTTTTTTTTATGTATCATTTTGTGGATTTTTCTGAATCAGTCTTGTAACATCATGACTGATCCTGTAGCTCCAACAACCCCTGACCATCTTCCTCTTTAAATCCACCCAACTCCTCCAAATCAGACAGTCGTCCAGCTCCTCAGTCACATCCTCCAAGTCAGGAAGTCATGTAACTGTTCCACCTTCTCCAGCTCCCCCAACGTCTCCCACACCTCTCAAACCAACAACTCAGGGAGCCCTTTAACTTCTAAACCTCAGTGACTGCTCCAGTATTAGGACTCTTCCAAATCCTCAAACTCAGACTCCTCACAGTCATCTCACTTCCTACACTCCTCCAACTCAGGAAGTCTTCAGACTCCTTCATCTCAAGAAATTGGTGAATCCTCCAACAACTCCCACTCAAGGTGTCTTCAAAATCTTTCAGTCCTCCAGCTCAGTCAATTCTCTCATCTCCTTCAACTCAAAATGTAACCCAGTATATTCAATTTATCCAACTCCTCAACATCCTGCAGAGACTTCTAACTCCAGCAACTCAGGGAATCCTGCATCTCCTCAAACTCAAGGAGCCCTCCAACTCATTAAACACCCTTTTCTATGGACTCAACTTAATAAAACCAAAAAGTACCAGGAGGTGTTGGAGCTGATGACCACTCGCGGGCACAATGGGACTTTCAAGCAACGTAGGGAAAAACTACAATAGTTTCTTAAGGGATTCCTGGACTATTAAGGACCACAACAGCCTCAGTGGTTCAAACAGGAAGGACTGAAGATGGTTCAACCAAGTGGAGGCCAGAGGCTCTGGCTGGCCACTGGCCAGCAACAGCTGAGAAACCGTCTTCAATTCAACAACTGTACTGGGAACAGCTGCAGAGGATGGTAAGAGTTGTTACTTTTTAGCATCATGTACTTTACTTATCCCTCTGTTGTTAAGCTCTCTTTGAACAACCGTATGTTTAAAGCAGCACTGTTGTCTCCACTATTCAAACAATCAAATTATCTTCTGAGAAGTAAACATGAACCCAGCATGATGTAAGCTTCATACAAAATAAGCAAGTGTTAATATTTGCTGAAATGCTTTATTTTAATTTTTTATTTTTCAAGAATCTCCATTCATAGGTGAGAGATATTCATCAACATCCTTCTCAATGTACCCATGGAGATTCCCAGCAACTACTCCAGAACGTCCCAATCTTCACACCAGCGTCAACACCACCAGCTCCTACATTGTCCAGCACGACGCCTTCATTCATGCCATCATTTGTAAGTTACTAAAACAATTTTATTACTGTTGATTTGTTCATAACAAGCTTTAAGTCATTCAATATTTTGAAGGGAAGTTGTTTTTTATCAAGAAAAGTAGGAAATCCAATTTAAGATTCGTAACTTTCTAGAGCAGATCACTGGTCCTCCCAAAATAATTATATCTATGTCGCTCTTGTAAATGAGTCCACGAGGCTCAATGAGATTTACCTGACTAAATAAAGGTTGAATGAATGAATATCACCCTTTACTTTAACATTAGTAAAGACAATAATGTTTAAATAAATAAAATACATTATGTTTCAGTAGGAGTCTGTAAACATTTTTACCATCAACTGATCTGTAAGATGAGGGTGTATTGAATCTAAATATATTCTTATTCAACACTTTAGATCCTACAGACCTTTTGCCATTTTTTGGCTAAAGTTACTCCATGTATGGTGATGACGTTGTTTTAATGATTCAGAAAACTAACCTTTTTTGTATCGCTATACTCACTGTTGTTGAATGAACTTGAAGTATAGGAGTTGAAAGTATTGTAACTAAGCAGATTCACATCTACCGAATGTACTTTACTGAACATGAAATTGCATTGGTTAACACCTACATTTTTGCTTTGCTTCTAGGGAAGAGGAAACAGAATCTCAGGAAAGTGTTTTGTGTTTATGTTTGTAAATGTTCAATGTTCTCAAGGTGCTATGTTTATCAAATTGCAAGATGCAAATTTCAACAGCCGAGACAAAATACAAAAAGTGCTGATATATGGACATTAAACGAATGAGTACTGAATCCACTGTTGATGTGATCTCCTGGAATGTAAGAGGCCTTAGGAAACTGATCAAACTTAAAAAAGTAATGAATAGACCTAAACCAGGGGTGTCAAAGTCAAATACACCGAGGGCCAAAAAAACAAATTTGCTACAAGCCAAGTGTCGGACTGGTTCAATGTTTATTATAAGGAGGTGATATAAGTTTTTTTTTCTTCTTTCTGCACTCTTTTCATTCAATGTTTTTTTTTTTGATGAATTTGTTTTATTTTGTCTCTTTTAAATGAATGAATAAATGAATTAAATAAAATATTAAATAAAGCCTCAATAAACACTTATGATCAATAATTCATGTGAATAATGCAGAATCCCATCCTGATTTATGATCAGTAATCCAGGTGAATAATGCAGAATTATAAACGCTTCTTTCATAACTTCTCCATCACTGAAAGACTTCTTATGTTGAGCCAGGATGCGGCTAACACGGTAGGAGGCGATCGTAGCAGTTTACCTTTTGTGCTGGGCCGAGTGAAGATCAATTGCTGGGTTGCAAGCTTGTTTTAGCTCCCGCATGTTCTGAGTCCGTAAAGAACTTTTAGGAGGGAGGTCTGTCTCACCGTTTGTGCGTCATCTTGAAATGCCGCTCCAAGTTACACTTTTTGGGTAAGGCAACGCTCGAATTACAGATGAGGCAAATAGACTTCGAATTAGAATAAACAAAAAAATACTCCTCCTCCCACTCGGTGTGAAAATAATAAGTTTTCGTTTGCTTGTTCGCTAGTTTTGCATCCATGTTTACTGCATACTGACATTCACTCCACAGCGCTCTCACGCACCGATAGCTCCACTGCTGTCTTAAAGTCTCGTGAGTCACTGCACCCAAAACTCGCGAGACTATGTGAGAATACAAGATGGGAAGGGCTGAGGAAAGCGTTGCTGCGCATTGGAATATCGTCACTCCTCCCACCCCCCACCTCCACCTCTTCTGCCGGAGTTAGAATGAAGCTGAGCAACGGACATGTCACCTCCACCACTTCTGCCGGAGTTAGAATGAAGCTTAGCAGCGGACATTTCACCTTGTTAACAGCTGAGAGCCGGCTGCCGGTGTTCTGTGGTTTGCGGGCCGGCTCTAATAGTTATTAAAGATCATCCAGGGGGCCATAAATAATTGCTTTGCGGGCCAGATCTGGCCCGCAGGCGGCCACGTTCACATATGTGACCTAAACAATATCAGCCCAAAGTGGTTTTTATATAAGAAACACACTTACTTGCGAACAAAATTGTTAAACTAAGAAGAAGATGGCCAGGTCAAGTTTTTTCAAGCTCTTTTTCTCCACATGCTAGGGGAGTAGCAATTCTGATTCATAAAACTTTACCTATTGGTATAAAAAAGTTATCACAGACCCTGCTGGGAGATTCATAATAATCCAAGCTTCACTGATGAACCAAAACTTTGTTTTGGTTAACCTTTATGGTCCCAATGTAGACAATCCTGATTTTTATAATAATTTGTTTCTTTCCATTTCAGCTTTTCATGGGGATGTAATCTGTGCTGGAGACTTTAACTGTACTTTAGACCCAAATCTTGATAGATCATCAGGATTAGATACATCACACCTTAAAAGTAGACGGGTTATACAACATTTTATGTCTGAACTAAACTTGAGAGACATATGGAGAGTCCAGAATCCAACAAAGAAAGAATATTCGTGCCACTGAACTACCCATAATAACTACAGCCATATTGATTATTTTTTTATTTCAAATTCCTTAGTTGCCAGAATTAAAGACTGTGCTTAATCGCCGACCCCTCGCTATGCTTGCTTAAATTTTCACCCTTAACTGCAATTAGACGTAATCCTATCTGGCGTTTAAGACCCCACTGGTTACAAATGCCTAAATTTCTGAAATACATTGAAAAAAATATTGATGATTACTTTGACTTTAATAAATCTGAAACTACAGCAACTATCATATGGGAAGCATTCAAGGCTTTTATACGAGGTCAAATGATGAGCTACACAAAAAACAAAGTGAATAAAACTCTCATGGAGATGGTAAAACTTGAAGAACAAATAAAAGAGACTGAGCTCGAGATAAATCTAAAAGGTTCTAAAGAAAAACAAAAAGAACTACTAATATTGAGGGCAAAATATGACGAACTATCCACCAATAAAGCTACATCAGAGATATTCAGATTGAAACAATCCTACTACGATCAGGGAGAGAGGGCAGGAAAACTACTAGCCTGGCGCATTAAGGCTACACAGAATGAGAGGGCAATAAATGAAATTACAACTGGAAATGATAACACTAGCGATCCTCAAAAAATTAATGATCTTTTTAGAGATTATTACTTAAAATTATATACGTCTAAAGGACACATCACAAGAATCAGTGGATTCGTTTCTTAATTCAATAAACACTCCCACACTTAGTGAAACAGCTAAATTAGAACTGGATATACCAATAACTATAGAGGAACTCTCAAATGCAATAGATAAACTAAAATCAGGAAAAGCACCCGGCCCAGACGGGATTCCTTTGGACTTGTATAAAATATTTTAAAACAAATTACTACAGCCCCTCCAAAATATGATAGTGGAAAGCTACAACTTTAAAGAACTACCTCCATCCTTGAGAAACGCGATCATAACAGTCTTACCTAAACCCGGGAAACCTCCCACCAGATGCGAATCCTTCCGACCAATCTCTCTAATAAATTCTGATGCCAAAATAATATCTAAAGTACTAGCAACTAGGCTTGAGAAATATTTACCATATCTTTCTAATCCTGACCAGAACGGTTTTATTAAAGGGAGGCAAGCCCATTATGGTATCTGTCGCGTACTAAATATAATTCATGAAAAATATGAACATCCCGATACAGCTTTACTTTCACTTGATGCGGAAAAAGCATTTGACAGAGTGGAACATAATTACCTCTATAGAGTTCTTTCTCAATTTGGCTTGGGCAGTTATTTCATAAATTGGATTAAAATAATTTATAATAAACCCAATGCATCAGTTATAACTAATAATATAATATCTAAACCATTTAATCTAGCTAGGGGCCCGCGTCAAGGATGCCCTCTCTCGTCCCTGCTCTTTATCATGGCAATTGAGCCATTAGCTATTGCCATAAGGAATGATCAAAATATACACGGTATCAAAATTAAAAGTATTGAATCTAAAATTGGACTTTTTGCCGACGACATTATTTTAATGTTATCCAAGCTGAATTGCTCAATTCCCCAACTACTCAAGATTATCAATGAGTTTGGTTATATTTCTGGTTATAGACTTAATGAATCAAAATCTGCCATCCTATTTTTAAATCAAGCTGAAAGAGAGACTCCACCAATTCTAACGACATTTCAGGTGGCAAAAGACAGCTTTACTTACTTAGGCATTAAAATTTCTACAAAAATAGACGATCTGGTTGCTGCAAATTACACGCCGGTGACTAACTCAATACTGTACAAGAATCACTTGACAGATGGTCTACCTTGCCTATATCTATGATTGGCCGTATAAACACTCTTAAAATGAACGTGCTTCCTAAATTTTTATATCTTTTTCAGGCTATCCCCCTTAATCCTCCCGATGGATTTTTTTTTTTATAAAATCCCAAAAATCTTCAATAAATTCATTTGGAATAACAGACGAGCTAGAGTATGTTTATCATTACTATATCTTCCATATGATAGAGGAGGCCTGAGTGTACCAAACCTTAGATGGTATTACTGGGCTTCCCAACTTTCTAGTGCATTTTGTTGGTTTTCACCAACTATCCTGCCATGGGTAAAAATAGAAAATATAAACACCTCTACCTTATCCCTAAATTCATATCTATACTCAAGGAAATGCAAAGATTTAATTAAAAACACTTCAAACCCCTTTGTTAAAAACACTATCCGAGTATGGTACGATGTACATAAATTCAAAAATGAAACACCAATATTATCCCAGTTTTCTCTGATCTGGGGCAATATGTCATTTGAACCAGGTAGGAAAGATACAGGTTTTAAAACATGGTATTCTAAGGGTTTACGCAAAATCACTGATTTATTTGATAAAGGGATTATGGTCAGCTTTGAAGATTTGAAACAGAAATTCAATATTCCAACTAAACATTTTTTTAAGTTTATGCAAGTTAGAAATTTCATCTTGAGTATTCAAAAATCAATGGCATTACCCACTCTTACTTCTATAGAAGAGCTAGCAACAAACAGTCATTTAAGGAAGGGTCTAATATCCTGCTTTTATAACAGTATCAAGGACAGCTCTCAGACCTCCTCAGAACACAAAATAATTGCATGGTGTGAGGACTTGAAATGTAATATATCAGTAGAGGAATGGCAGAAGGCCTGTTTGAAAGCACAGACACAATCTATTAATACCCAATTTAAATTAATCCAATACAAATGGCTGATGATGAGAACATATATTTCTCCAACACTACTAAATAAATTCAATCCCAACAATCCTGATACATGTGCCAAATGTGGGGATAAAGGCACTTTGACTCATTGTCTTTGGGAATGTCCAGAGATTCAGAAATTCTGGAAGGAGGTTTTGGACAAAATTTCACTCATTATCGGTACTAAAATTGATCCGTGTCCAAGGTTGTGTATTCTAGGAATCTTCCCCATTCAAATCCAATTAAATAAGAGTGATCAAAAATCCATAATTTATTGTCTGGTCCAGGCCAAATATAGTATAGCCAGAGCCTGGAAATCTATAGTTAGGCCTCAAATAAAAACTTGGATGTCTACTTTATCAAGCTCTCTTGCCTTGGAGAAACTTACATTTATGATTAAGGGTAAATATGATGTGTTTAAAAAAATATGGGATAAGTTTTTGCTATTCTTGGAAAACATGAATACTTATGGGGAATGACTGAAGGTAAAATTAAGGTAGTCTATGCTCTCATTCTTATAGTGGCATTGAGTGTGTTATCTTTATATTAAGTTCAAATGTATTCACTTGATTGAAAAATGTATGAAACTGTATCACTAAGAACTGGATGTCTAGCCTTAAGGATAACGAGGGCTTCACTTTACATTTAACATGGGGACAGTGAATAAATCTCATCGACTAAGTCTTACCATCTATCTCTGGGATAACAAATTGAAATTACTTTGTCTCACTGTAATCAAATAAGATTTGTCACCTTGAATGTTTTAGTTGTTTTTGTGTTTTCGTTGGGTTTTGTCTAATGTTTTGTGCATTTTTGAGTTACGTGTCTGTATGTCTTTTTGAAATATAAAAAACAATAAAAAGATTTTTGAAAA
>JBBPBX010007888.1:25324-64043 GCA_038048925.1 Garcialebias charrua | reverse complement strand
TCTTAACATGCATCTTTATGGGAGATACCCGCTCCTCTGATGGATCCAGGTCGTTGGTTTTCTATGGATCTGGTTTGGATCTGGATCTGGTTTGGATCTGGATCTGGTTTGGATCAGGTCTGGTCTCCTCTGATTGGTTTGGATCGATGGGGTCGGGTTTTCCTCCACACCCAGAGATAAATCTCCTTCAGGCACTGACTGCTCGGAACAGAACATGCTGTGGATTTAAACTCTCTGATTCGCTCTAAAAACTAATTAATTCTAATAATTTAGTTTTTGGGTTATTTTATTTTCCAAAGAGAAAACAAATATTTTTAATTTTAATTCTGCTCGTGAACCATTTCAGACATCAGATTTTTAACCGGGAAAAGAACCTTTCAGCTTTTATTCTTCTTTTTATTTTATTTATTTTCTTTGTTTGTCATGGCGCACATCTGCAGGCAGCTGGCGGGCAGCTCGGCCAGTTGTGCGGGCTGGGTCGGACTCATCGTTGCCACGGCAACCAGCGACTGGGTCCGCACGTGCGGCTACACTCTGGCCGTGTGCGTGAAGATGGACGAGCTGGGCTCGCGGGGTCTGTGGTCAAAGTGCGTCATCTCCCCGTCCCTGTACCACTGCGTGGGTCTGGACCAGATGTTCTCCCTGCCAGGTGAGGAACACACCTGAGCTGACAAAACCCACCTGACAGAACACACCCGATTGATGTCACCTGACAGAACCCACCTGATTGAATTCACCTGACAGAACACACCTGACAGAACCAACCTGATTGAATTCACCTGACAGAACTTGACAGAACCCACCCGATTGAATTCACCTGACAGAACCCACCTGATTGAATTCACCTGACAGAACTTGACAGAACCCACCCGATTGAATTCACCTGACAGAACACACCTGATTGAATTCACCTGACAGAACTTGACAGAACCCACCCGATTGAATTCACCTGACAGAACACACCTGATTGAATTCACCTGACAGAACACACCTGACAGAACCAACCTGATTGAATTCACCTGACAGAACACACCTGATTGAATTCACCTGACAGAACACACCTGACAGAACCAACCTGATTGAATTCACCTGACAGAACACACCTGATTGAATTCACCTGACACACCTGACAGAACCCACCTGATTGAATTCACCTGACAGAACACACCTGATTGAATTCACCTGACAGAACACACCTGATTGAATTCACCTGACAGAACTTGACAGAACCCACCCGATTGAATTCACCTGACAGAACACACCTGATTGAATTCACCTGACAGAACTTGACAGAACCCACCCGATTGAATTCACCTGACAGAACACACCTGATTGAATTCACCTGACAGAACACACCTGATTGAATTCACCTGACAGAACACACCTGATTGAATTCACCTGACAGAACTTGACAGAACCCACCCGATTGAATTCACCTGACAGAACACACCTGATTGAATTCACCTGACAGAACTTGACAGAACCCACCCGATTGAATTCACCTGACAGAACACACCTGATTGAATTCACCTGACAGAACACACCCGATTGAATTTACCTGACAGAACTTGACAGAACCCACCTGATTGAATTCACCTGACAGAACACACCTGACAGAACCAACCTGATTGAATTCACCTGACAGAACTTGACAGAACCCACCCGATTGAATTCACCTGACAGAACCAACCTGATTGAATTCACCTGACAGAACCAACCTGATTGAATTCACCTGACAGAACCAACCTGATTGAATTCACCTGACAGAACCAACCTGATTGAATTCACCTGACAGAACACACCCGATTGAATTTACCTGACAGAACTTGACAGAACCCACCCGATTGAATTTACCTGACAGAACTTGACAGAACCCACCTGATTGAATTCACCTGACAGAACACACCTGACAGAACCAACCTGATTGAATTCACCTGACAGAACTTGACAGAACCCACCTGATTGAATTCACCTGACAGAACCAACCTGATTGAATTCACCTGACAGAACCCACCTGATTGAATTCACCTGACAGAACACACCTGACAGAACCAACCTGATTGAATTCACCTGACAGAACTTGACAGAACCCACCCGATTGAGTTCACCTGACAGAACTTGACAGAACCCACCCGATTGAATTCACCTGATAGAACCAACTTGACAGTACACACCTGATGGAACCCATCTGACAGAACCAACTTGACGGAAACTGCCTGATAGAAACTACCTGGCAGAACCCACTTGACAAACACCTGACAGAACCCACCTAATTACCATTAAACCTGTAGGAGTTACCTGCCGACCCACTAGCCACCAGAGCTGCTTCCTGTCTCTATACAGCTTCATCAGTGGCCACCCCTGAAGAAAGGATCAGCCGAAAGAAACTTAGTGTAGACATATGTACTTTAAAGTCAATCCCATTTACCTGTTGGGATCTGAAGAAGAAAGTTGATGGATGTTCTTCAATGTTCCTAAATGTTCTCGTTTCTTCATATTTTCCTTCCAATATTCCAAATAATCCTCTAATGTGGTCTTCATGGACAGTTCTCCAGACTTTCTGAAGCTCTTACAATGTTTTATTTTTTTCCCTTTTTTTCTTAAGCTGCTTTTTTAAATTCAGTTCAGCTGTTTTAAAAAAAATAACTCCAATCAAAGTCCAAAGAAATCCTTAGAAAGACCCTCAGAAAGTCTGGAAAAATGGAATTAAAATCTGAAGAAACGAGGGCCGGACCAGCAGTTGTTTAGAGAAGTTTCTTTATTCTGTTTTTGGGACTTTCTGCTCCAAACCTTGTGGAGCTTCAAACCTTGATTTATGAAGGTGCTTTTAGAGATGATCCATGGCTTCAGAGACGTTCAGCTGAAACCCATTAAGGAAAGAATTCAGCTGTGTGATGGGCCAACGTCTGAGGTAGCACCAGATGTGAAACGAGCTGACAGATGTTTGGTGTTTCTCAGCCTACATCCAGACGTCTCGGGCCCTGATGGTCTTCGCCTGCCTGCTGGGTCTGCCCGCCATGCTCCTCATCCTCATGTCCATGCCCTGCGTCCGGCTGCCCAACGACTCCTCAGCCGTCAAGAAGTGCCGCGCCAAAGTGGGCGGAGTCCTGGTCACCATCATGGGTGAGGATGTCATCATTAGGATGTTTTTTTTTTCTTTTTTACATAACCTAACCTTTAGCAAGCCATTACCAGTACTTGACTACCCCTAACCTAAAGTCAAGTCATACCTCAGCCCTAAACCTAACCTCTAATCCAAAAACCTGTTTCTACCATGTCAGAACCAGGCTTTGGTCCCGAAAAGGACTACATTGGACAAAAAGGCCTAATATCCGGGGAGATACAACAGTGTGCAAGTTTACGTATTTGCCACATATCCAATATGTTTCCGATGCTATACGGGGAGATCTTATCTGTAACAGATCCTAGTACAGGATATCCCACGCATACCCATCTGTGATAGATCCTAGCACTGGATATTTTCTGGATACCCATACATGATAAATCCTAGTATAGGATATTTTCCAGATACACATCTGTGATAGATCCTAGTACAGTATAGAATATTTTATGCATACCCATACTTGAGAGATCCTATTGGATATTTTTTGGATACCCATATGAGAAAGATCCTAGTATTGGATATTTTCCAGATACACATCTGTGCTAGATCCTAGTATAGGATATTTTCTGGATACTCATACATGATAAATCCTAGTATAGGATATTTTCCAGATACACATCTTTGATAGATCCTAGTATTGGATATTTTCTGGATACCCATACATAATAAATCCTAGTATTGGATATTTTCCGGATGAACATCTGTGATAGATCCTGGTATAGAATATTTTATGCATACCCATACTTGAGAGATCCTATTGGATATTTTTTGGATACCCATATGAGAAAGATCCTAGTATTGGATATTTTCCAGATACACATCTGTGATAGATCCTAGTATTGGATATTTTCCAGATACACATCTGTGATAGATCCTAGTATTGGATATTTTCTGGATACCCATTTATGATGAATCCAAGTATTGGATATTTTCCAGATACACATATGTGCTAGATCCTAGTACAGTATAGGATATTTTCTGGATACTCATACATGATAAATCTTATAGGATATTTTCCAGATACACATCTTTGATAGATCCTAGTATTGGATATTTTCTGGATACCCATACATAATAAATCCTAGTATTGGATATTTTCCGGATGAACATCTGTGATAGATCCTGGTATAGAATATTTTACTAGTATTGGATATTTTCTGGATACCCATACATAATAAATCCTAGTATTGGATATTTTCCGGATGAACATCTGTGATAGATCCTGGTATAGAATATTTTATGCATACCCATACTTGAGAGATCCTAGTATTGGATATTTTCTGGATACTTATATGAGAAAGATCCTACTATTGGATATTTTCCAGATACACATCTGTGATAGATCCTAGTATTGGATATTTTCTGGATACCCATACATAAGAAATCCTAGTATTGGATTTTTCCAGATACACATCTGTGATAGATCCTAGTATAGGATATTTTCTGGATACTCATACATAATAAATCCTAGTATTGGATATTTTCCAGATACACATCTGTGATGGACCGGTATACCGGTCCTGACAAGTTTCTTGATTAGACCAAAAAACGTAACAAAAACTACGTACAGAAAGCTGAACTACTCCACGAGTTTAACTTTTGTCATATAAAAAGATCATAAAATTGTAGTTTATTTTTGTGTTGCTAAAGGACGTGCACTGCAAACAGCAAAATGAGGAAATGGTTTGGGGTACAGTATTGTGTAAATACTTAACACTTGCTCCTATACATAGTAACAACAAATAAAAAGAAAAAAACTATTTCATATTCAAAGACGGCTGAGTTTTAGAAACTGTTATATTAATTCAGACTGATTTTTAAAAAAATCCCAATAGGATAAACTAGGCAACGTTTTAAAGGATTTTTGGTAAATTATGGTATTTTCACATATTGCACTTGAAATGTAATGAAACAGACAGTAACTAAACATTTCCCAAACAGCGTTTTTTTTTAAATAAATGTGGACGCAGTTACTTAAAGGTTTTAGATATTAATGGCATGTATTTTTCCTAACAAAAAAAAAAAAAAAAACATATCAAGTCACCACTTTCTTGTGTCTAATTATCCAAAAACCTTGTTACTAATCTAACAAAGTGTCATTAATTCAAGTTTAACAAAGGGCCCAAAAGCAACTTGGACAGAGTTCAAGGTTTTCAGCTGTTTTGGTTTAGGAACTAAGATAAGTACAAACCAACAAATGAACTAAAGTAGTTTTAAGGACAGTCGTCGAAAGTTTGGACTTTTTAAAATAAATTATAATCTAATAACGGCTAATCTAAGTGGAGCTGTACGACCATCTTTAAGTAACTTCAGCCCCCAAAATATAATGTTTTACACAATGACTAACTTTTTAAAAACTTTACATTGTGCATTTATTATTCCTGCTAAAGTTGCGATTTCCCTGAAAGAATAAAGCTAGTGGCTAAATATGCTTTTTACACTCAAATAAGCCATGTTATCTGTATAACCATGGGATGCAAAACTGATAGCAGTTATTATATTTATTATATTATGCTTATACTGCAATAGTGTTTGCATTAAGATTTTTGAGATTATAGTTGTTTTAAGACAATATTTCCCTTTGCTCTCTTCGCCTTTAGCCACTAGCTGTTAGCTCAAGCTACCTGTTAGCTTTGCAGTACACAAATCTTTCTCCAAATTGAGGTTGTTCAAAAAGTTATTACAGATGAGATGTAGCTTTTTTTATAGGAACATGTTTTAATGTTTTTAGTATTCTGAGAACTCTAGTCCTTCAGGCTGAGGTGGAGTAGGAAGGAGGGAATCTGGGTCACGTTTTGGAGGCCATCCTGACTGGATTTATCTGCTTCCTGTGGGACAAGACAGCTACTTCCTGTTGACATCCTCCAGCTGACGAAGCTTTTAACGAGTCATTCTATTCTGTTTTTCTTTCTTTCAGCTGTCTGTGGCATCGTATCCACCATCTGGTTCCCCATCGGCGCTCACCAGGAGGAACATCTGATGTCCTTCGGCTTCTCCCTGTACGCCGGCTGGGTTGGAGCCGGGCTCTGCGTGCTGGGGGGGTCCGTGATCTTGTGTTGCCAGGTCGCCAGCGTCGGCATTCCGTCCAGGGAGAACAGCTTCTTCTACTCCCGACGGGGGAACACGGCCACAGCGCTGGATCGGCCCTTCAACCACGCCAAGAGCGAACGAGTGTGAAGGCTGTTTTCATCTGAAAGTTTCACTTTAAAACACAAGAAAAACTAAACTTCATTTAAAAAAATACTTTTTGTTAACGTTAGACAAAAGTACTTTTCTTTACTAAAATGAAAACAAATGTTTTTTTTTTTAACTTCAAACAAAATTATGCCAAATAAAGTTGGGTTGTAAACATATACTGTGTTTGATTTGTGCTACTTTTTGAATACACGTGTACATAAATGTCACAAACTTCCTAATTTTGTAACAAAAAATTAGTGACATTTGGTGACATCTAGTGGCAAAACTGCAGATTGCAACAAACTGAAAAGCTAAAAGCAGCACAAATGTAATTTCTTTAGTTTGCTTCTTTAATTTTGGGGGGATGAAAGTACAAATGTTACAAATTTTATAAATCTTATTTCTTTGTGATTTTGTAAACTGGAATATTTTATTGTGTTTCTGCCAATAAAACAACCAAAATGACAAAAACTTTAGGAAATAGTTCATTCTTAAAGTTAAGACGTTTATTGTTTTGATCCAAAGTTAATGTCTGTTTGACTTTCATAATAAAAGCTTTTCATGAGTTAAACTAAAAGACTACAGTACACTTTTATACAATTACCGGTATTATATATAAAAAGATGTTTCCCTAAACAGGTAAGAACATGAACTGTCTTTTTGTGTTATTTTTTTACTGTGCTCAACTCTTGCATGATGAATATACATCAATTTGTGTGCCATCACTGCAGATTTTTGTTTGAGAATCCAAGAAATAAAACTGTATTTTACTCCCTAAACAAGTCCCAGCTTGCTTTATTTCATTTGTTGTCATTCACACACATTAACACTGAATAATCACTCTGACTAGAAATATGTAAAGACTGTAAACAAACACAAGGTAAAGTTAAATTGTCTTGAGGTGTTTCACGTTCAAAAGGAAGTCCTTGAAGGTTCGGTGATGAAACAAAGAAGCCGTTAATCCAAATCTTC
Organism: Garcialebias charrua; assembly: GCA_038048925.1. Taxonomy (NCBI): domain Eukaryota; kingdom Metazoa; phylum Chordata; class Actinopteri; order Cyprinodontiformes; family Rivulidae; genus Garcialebias; species Garcialebias charrua. The sequence goes on along the minus strand of JBBPBX010007888.1, from coordinate 56,770 downwards.
TTAAACGTTGCTTCATTTGATACCAAATTCCAAAGTTTGATCAACTATTCCAGATTTTAGACGCAGTTCTCCAAAGGGAGGATAAAACCAAAAACCCTAAATTCAGTCGTCTTCGTCAAACCCAAAGTTGGTCCTTCCCTTGGACCTGCTGCCTCCTCTTGGATACTGAACTCCTCCTCCAGATTGGTACCCAGACTGGTCTCCATTCTCCTCATACTGACTCTGCTCCTCTTCGTCGTCCTCATTTTGGTTCTGCTGCTGGTTCTGGTGGCGATAACCCCTCTCCTCCGGTGCAGACCAACCCTGGTAGGGTCCATCATCCTTGTCCTTGGGGTCAAGGTCATCTTCGGGGGAGAAGGTGTCATCCAGGTTGTCATCGTAGCATCGGTAGGAGCTGGCGTGGGCCTGTTGCTCGCGGGCGCTCAGCTCCAGGGTGCTGTGCCAAACTCCGTAACAAACGTAGATCAGCAGACCTGAGACAGGACCAAAGATAAAAGATTAAAAACTCCCAGGTTGAGAGGTCAGACTGGTATACCAGGAGGATTCTGACCCAAGGTGCAGCTTTCTTGGCATCTTTGATCAAAATCATCCCACAACCTCAGAAACAAATCAAATAGAATTGGTAGCTATTAATAAAATGTCAGTAGAGGACAAAAAGTGTCAGGTTTGTCCTGGTTGAAGCTAATGTCAGGACTAAGTCGGTGTCCGGTCCTCCAGAACCAGAGTTGTGCATGGATGTTTTTTCTATTTCAGCACACCTGATTTAAATAGATGAGTAATTAATGGTCCTGCTGAACTTAAAGACACAGTATAAATGTATAAATATAAATTAATCACTGAATCTGTTGTGTTGGAGCAGGCATTCCAAGCTTTGAAAACTACTTTTTTGGGAACTGAACGCATGCAAGAGAACTTCCACGTGTTTGCATTTCTATGTAACTGAATAAACTGCACCAATAAATGGTGAGCACCTTGTTGCAGTTTAGTCACAAAATGTCCAAATCGTGTCTCCGTTTGATCTCTGATCCATTTTTTTTTCTCTAATTGGTCACAATTTGGATTCACAAGTTAGCACTCATGACTCCCCTCACTAATTTAGTTTGACAGTCTCCAACTTTCATGGTCCAGTGGGATACTAACTTGTCTGTATTTTATAATGTTAGTCATTTAGTTCTTATCCTTTTGGGATTTACCGGTATGTATTTTATCCTGTGTCCTTTGCTTGCTTATTTTTGTTGTACAGCACTTTGGTTGGCCTTGTTGCTGTTTTTTTAAGTGCTTTATAAATGAAGTAGTACATTTTGTGTACTTGGACTAAACAGTGATGAGCCACAGCATGATAATTATTAGTTTACCCAAACTAGACCAGTGGTGCCAAAAGAAGGGGTTGGGGATCCAAGATGGGTCACAAAACAATGTGGACTGTGGAGTGTCTTAACGGGATCTCTGACTTATTGGCCTTAATATGTTTCTTCTCTATTCTACTAAAAGTTGTTGTTGGGGACATGTAAAAACTCTAACTTAAAAAAAAAAGAATGGTTATTACGTTTTTTACCATCAATATTTTATTGGTGTGGTGCAAAGCATTCTGGGGCGATGATGTACAGACACAGGTTGTAGTGGAGACAAAAACAAGGAGTCAATGCAAACGTGTGACAAATTAATATTTTGCATTAGTCCTCGTGCCCAGTATGGGTTGAAACAAATAAATGCGATAAATTTATGTTTAATTTGTAGCGCTGAAGCTAACACCATACATATTGGGTCTGGAGCTAACATCGTATTCAACCTTCATTTATACAAGTTAGTCCCATTGAGTCCTAGGGACTCTTAAGAGATATGACCTATATATTAGCTCCAGAGCTAACGTTGTATTAGCTCTGGCGCTAACTGCCAGCTGAGTCATTTCTCCATTCTCCTCTCTGTCAACACGCTCCAGTTCAAATAAAAGAGCTAAACATCAAATAATGTACAAAATTAACCTTCAAGATAAATGGAGCTCGTACTGGAGCAACCTGTATACATAATTTACCCAAAATGCATTGAGACACAAACAAAATGGAGACATCCATGCGTTGTTACCGTAATCTTTTTTTATATCTATTGTTAGGAGAATCTTTTGAGATCTACAGAACCTCAATATATTTAGCCTTAAATGATGTAACAAGGTATAAAAAAAGTCAGATTAATAGGCTACCTGGTAAAAAAAATTAATCAACGTTTGATGAAACTAATGATGTTTGAAAAATTCAACCGGTTACCAGGTTCACGGCGGGTCTTTTTATTGGTCAGTGAAAGAAGATTGTGATTCCATTCAGGAAAAAGAACTCCAGATGAATTTGGTGAGAACATCTCAACTCACCTATGAGACACCAGATGGTGAACCTGGCCCAGGTGAGAGAAGACAGCTTGAGCATGAGGTAGCTGTTGACCAATATGGCCACCGCAGGAACAAAGGGCACGCATGGTGCCATGTAGGGCAGCCTCTGTGTGCTCTCTGGTTGTTGTACAATCAGAATCAAAAGCTTCACCAAGGATCCCATCATCAGTGTGGCCATCAGGCCTGAAACCACCGCCCCCGCCCCAGAGCCCTGCTCAACTCCAAAGATGATGGTGGACCAGAGGAAGAAAGACATGAAGAAGAAGGAGAGGGTGCATCTGGTCACAATGCGACCCGTAGCGGGGGTGGGACGTGCTGACGAATCTGGCATTCCCAGCCGGACCCTCAAGGTGTAGTAATGACCTCCCAGAAGCCTTTTCAACAGAGGGGCGTGGCCTGTGTGGAACTCAGAGCTGTCTGCCTCCCCTTCAGTCCCCCCACCATGATAGGAAGACCCGTCACCATCCGTCCCTTCCATCAGGACATGGTCGTCTCTGGTGGGTTCCCCATCCTGACACTTCAAGTGGTCCACATCGTCCTCGGAGTTAAACTGGTGTGTGTCAGTCTGTTCGTCAGGCTGGTAGCGCAGTAATAACACACACACGCTGACCAGAGTGTACGCCAGGAGTGTACCGATGGACATCATCTCGATCAGGTCCCTGAGGCTCACCAGGAGAGCCAGGATGGCCGCCAAGCTTCCCGACACCACACACGCCACGGCAGGAGTGTGTGTGAGTGATGACACGTGTGTCAGAAACCTTCAAATGCAGACACACAAAACAAGTTTTTTTATCATGAACAAATTAATTTGACTTCATTTATTTGTACTAGGGTGGAATGATTATACAGTGTGTAAATTCAAGGGTTTTTAGAACTTGGTGCACACGTTTGAATGTATTTATTACTCATTTGGTTTTTCTCTAATCCACAAAACTTTACCAAAGTCTGGAAGAGGACTCAAATGGATGTTTTAAGAACATCCCAGGAGCGGCCGGAGATCTAGATCCTCAGTGTCCCTGTCCACAGCAAGTCAGTTCTACGTCCACATGGACTTAAACAGGGGCGTGCAAACCAAGGAAAAACCCTGGTGACTCTTTCAAGCTGGACTGAACTCTGCAGTTGTCCACATGGACAAACCAAATGCCTTCTGGAGAGAAGTTTGGTGGTCAAACATGACAAGATTTGAGCTGTTTAGACACAATGACCGATGTTTGGAGGGGTCAAGATGAAAACTGTACTAATGAAGGTGGTATGATGTGGTGCTGGTGGATGGAGGAAAAGACCTCCCTATAAAGTCATCAACTTCACGTCAAACCAGCTGACACCTGGACACAGTTGGGTCCAAGAGGACAGTGATCCCAAACACAAATCAGAACTGGTTTCTGATAAGTTAAATTGTGCAAACATTAAGCTCCTGGAATGGCCTTTTCAAAGTCCTGACCTCAACCCAATTGAAAATTTGTGGACAATGTTTAAAATCTAGATTTGTGCAGAAAACTAATAAGTTTAAATTAACTTAATCACTTCTACCAAGACAAGTGGTCAAACGGTTTGTTGATGTCTATATAGATATGGATATATGTCTAGTCTAGGTGCACCTTGCTAACTGACCCCCAAACAAATATTAGCTGGGAGGAGAAGATGTATTTGAGCCTGTATGGAATAATGTAAAACCATTTTTAAAAATCACTGAAGCTGTATAATCATTCAACCCTGGAAAAAGAATGGCTCTAATAAATCACGACCTGGACCTTTCTACGTCAGTGCATTTCCTGCTGCCTCACCTGAACAGCAGTCCATCTCGGGCCATGGCATAGATGACCCTGGGCATTGGGAACAGAGAGCCCAGCAGAGAGACGGTGAGTCCAGCTATGGAGCCAACAGCCACCGTATATTTCCCCCACATGAAACCGTGCACTGCAAACATCTCCATGAGAGGAGCTGATCCGTCGATCAGGTTGTAGGGAACCATGAGAGTAAGGATCACACTCACCTGTTGGGAGCAAACAAAATACTGTACACATCAAGTTATAGTCAAGAACACCTGAATCAAGACCAGAGTTTTTCGAGGTCAAGACAAATCCAAGACTTTGAAATCTTTGGACAACAGTCAAGACCAGTATGCATCCAAACGAACACTATAGGATTAAGACATAAGTGGCTGAAAACCATAGACTAGCATCAGAGCAGATAACCATTCAATCATATTCAGACAATGTACAGAAACGTCAGTTACCCCCATAATCCACAACAATTCTGCCTGATGGTTCAGTCATCTGCTCAATGATGAGAAAAGATCTATAAAGCATGCAGTCAGTTCCAGGAAGAGACAAAAACCTTGGAAAAGGGGTGTTCTTTAAATGGATCAAGCACACGTTTAAAGAAGAAATTATGTATTTGAAGTGTAAACGTCTTGAACGCTGTACTGACCGTCACATAGGCCGTGAGGCAGGTAACCAGTGAGACGGTGATGGCGTAGGGGATTGAGGTGTTTGGGTTTTTTGCCTCCTCACCTGTCGTTGCAATGATGTCAAAGCCGATAAAGGCGTAGAAACATGTTGCCGCTCCTTGCATCACCTGAACAGAAATGATACGTCACAGAAAATCTGGTCTCAGACTCATCCATCCATCATCTTTACCCGCTTCTTCCTTTTCGGGTCACGGGGGTCACTGGTGCCAATGTCCAGCTATCACTGTGTGAGAGGTGGGGTACACCCTGGATATGTCGCAAGTCCATTACAGGGACACATAGAGACAAGCCACCATTCACTCTCTTACTCACACCTAGGGACAATTTAGAGTTACCAATCAGTCTAACATTGGTCTGTGGGGAGAAACCGGAAACAAAGAAACCAACCCACATATCAACCCATTCCCAACCAATGACCAATCAACCAGCCAACCAGCATCCAACAACATATCAACCAACATGCAATAACAAAACCAAACTGACAAACAATTCTCCTATCAACCAACCCACCAGCTACCCCACCCAGTATCCACCAATTCACCAACCATCCAGTCAACCATCTGACCCACCAACCTATTTATCCAACCCACCAAACAACCCTCCTATCATCCTACTGAGCTAGCCTCCAACTAACTAAAACTAACTAACCATATATTTCTCCAACACTACTAAATAAATTTAATCCCAACAATCCTGATACATGTGCCAAATGTGGGGATAAAGGTAGTTATTCATTGTCTTTGGGAATGTGCTGAGATTAAGAAATTCTGGAAGGAGGTATTGGACAAAATTTCACTCATTATCGGTACTACACTTGATCCATGTCCAAGGTTGTGTATCCTAGGAATTTTCCCCGCTCAAATCCATAATTTACTGTCTGGTCCAGGCCAAATATAGTATAGCTAGAGCCTGGAAATCTATAATTAGGCCTCAATTAAAAACTTGGCTGTCTACATTATCAAGCTCTCTTGCCTTGGAGAAACTTACATTTATGCTAAAGGGTAAATATGATGTGTTCAAAAAGATATGGGATAAGTTTTTGCTATTCTTGGAAAATACAAATACTTACAATGAGGAATGACTGAATGTAAAAATAAGCTAGCCTATGCTCTCATTCTTATAGTGGCTTTGAGTCGTTATCTTCATATTATTTCCAAATGTATTCACTTGCTTGAAAAATGTACGAAACAGGATGGATTCTAATTTTGACGGACTGCCGTCCGCTCGCCGCTGCTCCCCGCCGCCGTACGGAGCCAGTGTAAACTCTGTCATTGATTATAATGGGTGCATATTCGCTGCGGAGGTCGGACCGGAGCGGGGCGGAGCCGGAACGCATGTAGTGTAAATTATCGGTAAAGCTCATTTCTCACCATGTATCTTTGGGGTAATAAACTGAAAGTACTTTGTCTCACTGTAATCGATTAATATTTGTCACCTTGAATGTTTCAGTTGTTTTTGTGTTTTCGTTGGGTTTGGTCGAATGTTTTGTGCACTTTTGAGTTACTTGTCTGTATGTCTCGTTTGAAATATAAAAAACAATAAAAAGATTTTTTGAAAAAAAAAAAAACTTACTAACTAACCAACCAACTAAGTAAGCTAACTAACTAACTCACTCACTCGTCAACAACCTCTCAATCAGCTACTAACCATTCAACCAGCTAACCCACTGGTTCCCACTCCTGGTCCTTGAGGAACACCCTGCATGTTTTAGCTGTTCCCTGCTTTGGCACATCTGATTTGAATGAACTGGTGATTCACAGGCTTCTTCGGCAGAACTTGAGGAGGTGATTAGATCACTGAATCAGGTGTGTTGAAGCAGGGAAACAGCTAAACTTTAAAGCATGCAGGGTAGTGTTCCTCATGGACCAGGATTGGGAACCACTGAACCTATCGTCCAACCAACCCATTCATCCAACAAAAAAACAGCTTACCAAACAACCCTCACCAAGCCACCCAACTGACAAACTAACCAACCCACACACCAACCAACCTACCAATCTACAAATCAACCAACGCACGCAGCATCTGCCAAACCACCAACCAAGCCATCCATCTACTCATCATTAAACTCAACCCACCGCACAATGACTCACCCCCGACCAGCCATACGGCAGAAAATTGCCGCCCTCCCAGTTGCTGGCTGACAGGAAAAATAGTCCGGCGATGATCATGAAGACCCACACCACCAGGTTGACCACGTTCAGGATGTTATTGAACTTTACAGAGTTCTTCACGCCGAGCGCAACGATCACTGTGACCAACAGAGCGATGAAGAGGGCCAATACGTCCGGGTATGTGTCCTCGCCTTTACCTGATACGACAGAGACGCACCTAATCTTTAATAAAGATATATTTACTCTGATGTATAAACATAAACAACTCAAAGCAGTTTTTATAAAAAAATACCAAACATTTTGACGTAGGTGCGACCTATATTCAGGTGCGACCTATATATGGATTTTTCCAATTCTTTGGCAATAATTGGACAATGCAACCTATACTCGGGTGTGACCTATAGTGCGAAAAATACGGTAGCTTTTACGTCAGCAGTAGGTCAACATTTGCGTTACAGCTTCAAAAAGGTCATATTTGCAACAATCTTTTGCATGGCCGTTGCATTTTTCTCCCACTGACCGAGCCCTCTGAGCGTGCCCAGGTGTGTTATCATGTAGTTGCTGATGCTGTGATTGGCCAGAGAGTCGAACATGTTGCTGAGAGCCGACGCCCCCGCCGCTGTGCCGATCAGGTACTCGAGGATCAGGTTCCACCCAATGAAAAACGCCACGAACTCTCCAACTGTTACGTAGCTGTACGTGTAGGCAGAGCCGGTGGTTTTGGGAACCCGGACACCAAACTCTGCGTAGCACACGCCTTAGAGAAAAAAACACATTCATGAATATTAATAACAATTCAGAGCGTTTGGATTGTAAAAGTCTATCAGAGTCTTTTACCAGACAATATTGATGCCACCGCTGCAATGATGAAGGAGAGGATGACCCCAGGCCCTGCCATTGCCTTGGCGACCAGCCCGGCAACCACATACATCCCTGTCCCGACGCAACTGCCCACCCCGAGTGACACCAGGTCCACAGTGGTCAGAACTTTTGCCAGTCCGACCGCCGAGCCCTCCGTCAGCTCGGTGATGTCATTGGAGCTGTGAGCCATGGAGCCCACCGGTTTGGTCCTCAGCAGGCGGGAGTACATGTTGTACCAGGCATCGCCCAGAGACACCCGACCCAGCCACCCCGCCATGGTCTCACCTGGTTATCACCGACGAAAACAAGCTTTACACTCCGGTTACCATGGTCTCACCCAGAGAGGCCTCAAATCTGCTTCCGGTTTGTTTCAGGAAAGCTGAATCCAGATGAAGAACCTCTGAAAAGAACAAAAACACATCAGTGAATGTAAATAAAGCCCCTGTGAATGAATTGCTTTATTTTTCCTCAGATATTCAAGGTTCACTTGGCTCTAACCAACAACGCCATGAAGCTCCTTTCAGTATGACGGCGTCGGCACAAACGCTCGCCTTGTTATCGTAAACTGTGTCATCGTTGGCCGCTAAAGCGTATTGGGGCCAAGATGTGTAGAGGCAGGGCAGCTGGCTCAGGACCGGAAAGTCCCGGGTTCGATCCCCGGTCATGGCATACCTCGTTGTGTCCCTGGGCAAGACACTTAACCCTGAGTTGCTCCCGGTAGGACTGGCAGCGCCTTGCATGGCAGACTACCGCTACCGGTGTATGAATGTGTGTATGAATGGGTGGATGGCTGGTACTGTGAAGCGCTTTGGGGCCCCTCATAGGGGGCTGGAAAGTGCTATACAAGTAAGCTCCATTTACCATTTACCATATTTCTATCCCAGTGGGACCAGTGAGAGAGTTCTTCTGCTGTTCATTAAACTGGTACCACATTCTGGGGCTGGTTTCATTTAAGGATGACGAAACAAGTCCCAAAAGACACAAAGGCAAGAAAGGTTCTGCAGAACTGCAACTTTCAGACTGACATGAACTTTGTTGGCTGCTGAATGATCATTTTCCATCTTTGTCATCACTTATCGCTCATTCTGAGGTCCTTCTCTGCTTTTCCTTGATTGGTTGTTCGTTTATTAGTCTCATTTGAGACATTTGGTGTCTGTCGGCTAGGAATAACTCAAATATAAGACCTACCGGTTTCCATTGTGATTTGTCAGTTAGCTGTCAGTTCTGACCGGGTCCAGAAAGTCCTCAGGGGGTTTGTGGTGTTTTAAATTGTGTTCTGTCATGTTTGGAGTTTATTTTATAGTTCTTTGTTTCTCAGTCAGTGTTTCCCAAAGTTCACCTCATCATCGGTAAAAAAGGCTCCCATGGCATGATGCTACCACCGCCATGCTTCACTGTGGAGCTGATGTTGGTTAGTTGGTTATGTCTGTTAGAAACCAGTTCAGTCTTGGACCAGAGGATCTTGTTCTTCATGGTTTGAGTTCTTCAAGCAGATTTTCCTCTGAGGAGAGGCTTCCATCAAGTCCATATCAGTGAAGGCCTGGTTCTGTAACTCAGTCCCATCTCCACACAGCATCTGAAGCTCAGGCAGAGGGACCAGCAGGTTCTTCATGGTCACTAAGACGCTTCTCCCTCAACTGTTCAATGTGGCTGAGGGATCAGCTCCTGGAAGAGTCCTGGTTCTGCCAAACGTCTTCTGTTTGAGATCACGAAGCCCACTGAACTCTGATGGAAACCCCAGTATGATGCTGCCACTGCCATGCTTCACTGTAGGAATGGTACTTTGACCTCATGGCTTGATTTTTGCTCTAGTATATATCATCAGATAGCTGCCCTTACAAATCAGGTCCAATCAAGTTCAAATGGGCTTTTAACTGAGTGTAGCTCATTTATTTAAAAAAAATAAATTTTAATATAAAACTGCAGATGAACCTTCCAGGGACCCATCTCTGCCTGATGCCCTCAATAAGTTTTATGCACGTTTTGAAGATCCAAACAGACCAGCTAGCACCAGACTCACCTCATCACCAGATGAAGAGCATCTCAGAGTGACCGCAGCAGAAGTGAGAGGCAGTCTCAGAAAGATTAATCCTCATAAAGCAACCGGACCAGACAACATCCCAGGGAAAGTTCTGAAGGAATGTGCGGACCAGCTCTGTGAGGTGCTGGCTGACATCTTCACCACCTCACTTGCACTGGAGTCAGTTCCCACCTGCCTGAAGACCGCGACCATCATCCCAGTCCCAAAGAGCTCCACAGTGACTGGTCTGAATGACTATAGACCGGTGGCCCTCACCCCGATAGTCGCTAAATGTTTTGAGAAACTGGTCATGTCCCACATCAAGACAACCGTCAACATCAACGAGGACCCTCATCAGTATGCATACCGCGAGAACCGATCAACAGAGGACGCCATCTCCTCTGTGGTCCACACTGCTCTCACCCACCTGGATCAGAAGGACTCATACGTCCGTATGCTCTTTGTGGACTTCACATCTGCCTTCAACACCATGATCCCCCAAACTCTGATAGACAAACTATCTACACTTGGACTAAGCCCCTCCATTTGTAACTGGGTACTAGACTTCTTAACAAACAGACCACAGTCCGTGAAGATCCACAACTTCTCCTCCTCCACCATAACCCTCAGCACTGGCTCTCCTCAAGGATGTGTGCTGAGCCCTCTTCTGTTCACTCTGCTCACATATGATTGTACAGCCACACTTCCAGGCTGTCATATTGTTAAGTTTGCAGATGATACAGCGGTGGTGGGATGCATCACAAACAATGATGAGTCCAGCTACAGACAGGAGGTGGAACATCTGGAGAGCTGGTGCAAAGAGAACAATCTTCACATGAATGTGAAGAAGACAAAGGAGATGATTGTGGACTTCAGAAGGAACAAACACACCCATGCCCCACTGAAAATAGGTGGGTCTGCAGTGGAAGTGGTCTCCAGCTACAAATACTTGGGTGTACACATGAATGATAACCTCAGCTGGAGCAACAACACCACCAGCCTGATCAAGAAAGGTCATCAGAGACTCTACTTCCTCAGACGGCTGAGACGAGCTGGTCTGAGCAGCCCAGTCCTCACCTCCTTCTACAGGTGTGCAGTGGAGAGCATCCTGTGCTCCAGCATCAACGTGTGGCATGGAGGCTGCACAGTTGCAGAGAGGAAAGCTCTACAGAGAGTGGTGAAGGCTGCACAGAAGTCTGTTGGAGTCAGTCTCCCCACCATCACAGACATTTACACCTCCAGATGCAGGAAAAGAGCCACCTGCATCATGAAAGACCTCACTCACCCAGCACACTCACTCTTTGCCCCACTCCCCTCAGGACGGAGGTTGAGGAGCATCAAATGTAGAACCACTAGACTGAGGAACAGCTTCTACCCTGAGGCTGTTAGACTCATGAATAAATAAATAATAAGAATAATCACTGTGAAATATCACATCATGCTGATGCTGATCTGTTTTCTTGTTGCTGTGTTCATCTGTGACCATCTGCTCATACAGACTCATGTTCGTGCTGCTGTTTATAATGATGTTTTTCTACTACATTAGGGCTTAGTGTATTACTAGTTGATGTTTTTCTTAGTTAATCCTAGATGTTATTACTGTTATTTTTCTTTTTTTTTCTCTTGCATGATTATGTACACAGGGTCCCAGTTATACATCCAACAACAAGGATGTAACTGGGACCCTGTGTACATAATCTCGTTTTCATCACATGTACCACATGTGGTGCAAATGACAATAAAGACTCTCTGACTCTGACTGAACGCTCTGTACATATTCTAAAGTTTTTTTTTTAATCACAATACCTCGTTATTATCAATTACAAACGTATTCCTGTAAACATGTAGCCCAAATAAAAACGTATTGCTGTAGGAGAAATGAGCACGGAACAAAACCAGAACTCCGAGCACCAAGACCTTTGGGCTCGTGGTTGCAGGTCCCAGCTGGGTCTGACCAGAACCCCTCCTGCACAGATGATACGAGCAGATACCATCAGCTGTTCTTCTTGGTCACTAGAGCGAGGCTCCCCCTCTGAATCATTGATGACACCCCGGGATCCACTTTCAGAGCGGAGAAACTACAACCACGGAGCAAAAACTGAACCACTTCAGCTGCTTCAGGTCAAATAACCAAAGACCTCCTGAGGAACGTGTACAGGTGGACTTTAAAAACCCTGAAGAGCTCAGAGAGTTTCACACGACACAAACGAGTCAAAGCAAGGAGCAGGTCAAAGGTGCTGGACTCACTCTGTTTGCGGTCCGGTCCTCTGCTTGTGGTCCAGTCCTCTGCTTGTGGTCCAGTCCTCTGCTTGTGGTCCGGTCCTCTGCTTGTGGTCCAGTCCTCTGCAGAGCTGCAGGAAATGGTGACACCGCGAGCCGGCAGCATCCGCTCCATCAGAGCTGACACCATGTGATGGGACTGATGAAATATTCAGAACTGTGACACGAGGAGCGGAGTGCCACACTAACATTAACACAAGTTTATTGGATTAATAAACAAAACAAAAATCATTAAAAAAAGACCAACTAAATATAAACTCCAAACAGCCCATCCCTTATAGGCCAGGTTCTACCTTCAAGTCCAGAATCAGCAGAACCCTCATAGGTTTTCTCAGTCTCTCATGACTGTGGAGTTCTGGCCCACTCTTCTTTCCATCGTTGCTTCAGTTCTGCTCACTGAGGGTCCAGTGGACACTCAGTGAGCAGAACTCCACCCACAGCGTCCAGTCAGTTTCAGGTTCTGGAATCCGACGGGATGGTTGGTTCTGTTGTAGATCTGCTGTGTTTGGGATCATGGTTCTGTTGGACACATAGACTTGCATTCAGAGCCAGAATCCTTTGATCTAGAGGAGTTCATGGCCCACTCTGTGACTGAACAAAGCCCAAACCATTAGCCTCCACCACCATGCTGACAGCTGGGAGGAGCTGTTTGCTGCAGTGCATTCTGGGTAAACAGCTGTCCTCTGGTCTGTTTCTGTCATAGATATAATAAACATATACATGTATACATGTAAACATGTATATTATATCTATGGTTTCTGTCCTTCAGATGAAATTTAGTGGAGCTGCCATGTTGTCGTGACCTTTGACCTGTTAACCGAGCCCGTGGAGTCTGGGATGGAGCTCATTGCACGGTCTGACCTTCAGGGTGAATTTGCTGGGAGCAGACTTAAATGATTTCCACTTTCATTCAACTTGTGAATAATCTTTCTCTCAGTAGAACGATGGACTCTAATTGACCTTTGACCCTTCAACAGCAGCTTCTTGAAAGCCGAGTCAATACACGCCACCCAACCGCGCGGTGGAATCTGTTTGTTTTGTTTTTGTTCATTTTAGATTGAACCAGAACAGTTTTAGAACTTACTGTTTCCTCAAACACTTAAAAATGACACAAAACAAAAATAAAAACATGTAAAACGTAAAATCAGACCGAAACAAAAAAACAAACAAATTAGAATTCAATTTTAAATTTTACAACTCCCCCCCAAAAAATAGATGTAAACAGAATCATTTCAGATATTTAAAGAAAAGCAGAATAAACAGTTAAATTATCTTTGAAGATTCATGGGAGTTTTTTTTACGATTTGTTCATAATTTTGATGTTTCTGCAGCTTCAGCCTGAAACAAGATGTCTCTGTAATCTGATGCTCAGGGTCAGATAACAGAGTTACCTGCAGGCTCAGGTGTTTTATTAAATACCTCCCAGTTGGCTCGGACTGAAGAAAACACAAGATTTTATTTAAACTCACAACAATCTGGAGGCTGATTTCACCTTGAAGTTTCAAAATAAATCTGCAGAATGAAACCTGAGTGGCAAACACTCCTGTTTTTTTTTATTTTTTTTACATTTTCATGTTTTCAGAAGTTCTGTTTGAGATAAACCCGCACCGACGGTCCGGTTCCCCGTGCAGAAGAAGGTGGAGACATTCCTGAGATGAATCGCTTTATGAACAACAGATTGCAGAACCGGAGTGAGGCCACAAACTGGAGGTTTTATAACTTGGAAAATATTATATTTAAGGACGAGTTTCTTTTTTGTTTTTTGAACAATATTCATTTAAGAAAATTATGAATCCAACATATATGCATATATCTGCACTCGCATATACATAGTACAACAGAAAATAAGAAAAATTTAAAAGAAATAAAAAAATATATATAAAAAAAAATAGCTCAGCAAACATTTAAATCCATTTCAGCAATTGACATTTCTTCGTGGGCTCACATTAAACGGTGGTGCACAATGTCTTCTGTTAAAACAGAGAGACAGAGGGAACCGGCAGCTTTTTATAATAGCATCTTTATCCGTGTGGCCATCCAAAGTGGGAAATAGCTGGGGTCCATACACTCAGAAAAATGTCCATTTTTACATGAAGTTTCGCAGTTATCCTTTCCATTATGTACACATCAATCTTTCTTGCCATTGTTGAAGGTTTGAGCCAGGACAGAGTTATAATTTTCTTTGCAACCAGTAAAATAATCTGTAGTAACTGGACTTCCCTTTTCCCAACATTTTCTCCTGGGGTCAAACCCATAATGCAATGTAATCAGAGGTAGCGTGAACTTAAATATTTTTTAAATTTCTGTCTGAACCCCCTGCCAGAATGGAATCAGTACTGGGCAGTCCCAAAAAATGTGAGTGTGATCCCCAATCTGATTACAGTTCCTCCAACACAAATTTGTAGCACTTCTGTCATATTTTGAAATACTGAAAGGTGTTTTGAAGAATCTCATTCTTAATTTCCAGTCAAATTCCTTCCAGCCTGGACTGTGGGTAATCTTAAAGCCTTTTTCACAAATCTCCTCCCATTCCCCATCTTCAACAACACTATTCATTTCTAGTTCCCACTTTTGCTTTATATCTATAGAATTATCAGAGAAATGCATCTGTAGGTGTTTATATAAATTAGATATAATCTTCCTCTTATTATTTTCCTCTACACATTTTATCATAAATGTCTCTAAAGGTAATGTATTTTGTTTCAAAGTAGACTATTCTTTGTGCGATATAAGATAATCCCTTAGTTGTAAGTACTTGTAAAAATCTAAGGACGAGTTTCTATCTGACATTAGGGGTTACGGAGGTGGGCCTGTGATCGGAAGATCGCCGGTTCAAGCCCTGGTACCGACATAAAAAAATGTGGGTGGAAAAAGGTGAAACACCCACACCTGCCTCCACCCTCATTCACCCACTCTGGGCCCCTGAGCAAGGCCCTTAACCCCCATCTGCTCCCTAAAACAGGTCTCTCTTGAAAATGAGTTCTCGTGGCTCAATGAGACTACCTGTATAAATAAAAAGTAAATTAAAATTTTGATTTTTTGATTTGATGTTTATTCATTCATTTTAAAAGAACAATACAAGACAGTTTCATCAGATACAAGAATACAAGTAGGATAAAATGAAGGGAGCAGAAAGAAGATGAAATCTTATTATATCTGCCCCTTATTTCACAGTTTGTTCAACCAATGATAACCTTCAAACTACATCACAAAATGAATAATTCTACTTAATTTTACTAACTGTAATACACAAACTACATCACAAAATGAATAATTCTACTTAATTTTACTAACTGTAATACACAAACTACATCACAAAATGAATAATTCTACTTAATTTATCTAACTGTAATACACAAACTACATCACAAAATGAATAATTCTACTTAATTTTTCTAACTGTAATACACAAACTACATCACAAAATGAATAATTCTACTTAATTTTACTAACTGTAATACACAAACTACATCACAAAATGAATAATTCTACTTAATTTTACTAACTGTAATACACAAACTACATCACAAAATGAATAATTCTACTTAATTTTACTAACTGTAATACACAAACTACATCACAAAATGAATAATTCTACTTAATTTTACTAACTGTAATACACAAACTACATCACAAAATGAATAATTCTACTTAATTTTACTAACTGTAATACACAAACTACATCACAAAATGAATAATTCTACTTAATTTTACTAACTGTAATACACAAACTACATCACAAAATGAATAATTCTACTTAATTTTACTAACTGTAATACACAAACTACATCACAAAATGAATAATTCTACTTAATTTTACTAACTGTAATACACAAACTACATCACAAAATGAATAATTCTACTTAATTTTACTAACTGTAATACACAAACTACATCACAAAATGAATAATTCTACTTAATTTATCTAACTGTAATACACAAACTACATCACAAAATGAATAATTTTACTTAATTTTTCTAACTACATCAGATAATGAATAATTCAACTTAATTTTTCTAACTGTAATACACAAACTACATCACAAAATGAATAATTCTACTTAATTTTTCTAACTACATCAGATAATGAATAATTCAACTTAATTTTTCTAACTGTAATACACAAACTACATCACAAAATGAATAATTCTACTTAATTTTTCTAACTGTAATACACAAACTACATCACAAAATGAATAACTCTACTTAATTTTTCTAACTGTAATACACAAACACACTAAGTTACATCATATATAGTTTTTGAGCAAGTCCTTTTTGACCTTTTTCTTAAATGTATACATTGATTTTGCATTTTTAACATCACTCTCCAGAACATTCCACAATCGAACTCCCTGAATTGAGGTAGACCGTCCCTTTAAGCTGGTTCTGAATTGTGGTTTGATGAATATCTGTCCCTTTGAGATTGTAATAACTTTGTCTTTTTATAAAATTTCTTTGGATATTTAAAGGTAATGTGTTATTATGAGCCCTATACTGTACATAACTGATAAAATAATGACTACAGTTCCCATGAGCCTTTGTGTGTTTAAACAGCCAGGTCAAACACAGATCCAAAATAAAAACCAAAAGGACAATAAAGTATAAATGAATAGCAAAAGGTCTATAAAAATGTATGTTCTACTTAAAAATAAGCTGAAATAAAAATACATGTTCTTGAGCTGCAGGTCTCAGCTGTTGATGCGTTTCCGTTTGTGCTCTGAAGCCATGATCGGATCTTACGGAGTGTTGGAGCAATGATAGATTGCTCCGGTCCTTTGTGGTGAAGAAGGCAAAGCTTTGTTCTAAACCTCAAATGTTGCCAGGTTTGGATCTGAAGGAACCAAATCCTGGTTCAAAGCCACTGAATTGAACTTCCTCTGCATGGTGGTCGGGTTCGGCCTCAGATGTGAGGAGCTCCATGATCGAAGCAACAACTTCTGTTCCTCTTCATCGAGTCCAGACACCCGATTAGTACACCTCCAGGTTTGCCAGCTCCAGGAAACCCCAGATGAAGAACTCTCCTGAGATTTTACGCTCTCTGCTCTGGAAACAAGTTTGGATTCCCCAGGAGGGAGGTCTGGGTTTACCTCCTGGACCAGACATAAATTAGCTGTTTTTTATTTTTTCTGCTTAAATGTTTAAAGTCTTCTGGTTGTTTTAATCTATAATGTTATTTTTGGTTGTTTTGCATATTTTGTCTTGATTTTCTGCATATATGCATACATTTTAGTAACTGCAATACATTACAGTATTTCATTTCAGTCCCAGTGCATTCGTAAAGCAGAGCAGCACCACCTGTTGGCTCTTTAATGAACCACATCAGAAACAACAATCTTGCTTCATTTGATAAAAAATTTCTGATAAAAGATAAAAACTACAGGAATCTTTCTGTAAAATTTCAGATTTAGTTCAAATCCATTACATACAAAAAAATAAAACTTGTGGTTAAATTAAAGGTCCACTGACATCATCTTTGAAATTTGCATAAAATGATACATTATACATTCAACTATGTTCGTTTTTGCAAACAAAAAGATAAATGAATGAAAATTCCTTTCAAACCGAGTTACCATCTGTGACGTAGGAAGGAGGACCTTCAGTCTGCGTGCTAGGACAACTCAAAAGTATTCTCTGCCAGATCACTTTTTTTTGTATACAGTAACTTGAAAAATACCGGTACATTGTGTCGCATTTGGGTGTTCCAATATCATCAGTGAACAAGTGAGCCTTTTCACTTTCCCAAAAGATGTAAACCTTCGTCAAGAATGGAATAAATAAAGCTGCCCCCACCTCGGAGCTCCCTCGCTTCCTGAACAGGTAAGAGTCAAATAAATACAGGTGCAGACCTAAATTAGAACCTGTTGTTTCTGCTCATCTAACTTCCTGCTTCCAAAACTGAAGACAAATCGCTCAAATCTTAACTCAGATTGATAATTTTGTCGTTTTAATTCTTGTCAGCCATGAATATTTAAAAGGGGCGTTCTAAAGACGTTCTCCTTGTAACGTCACAGATGTTGCATTCGCGTGTAGTCGGATTTTCCGTGAAGAAACACGTTTTTTAATTTTAAACTCACTTTTAAAGGAATTTTTATTAATTTATAATTTTGTTTGCAAAAACGAACATAGTTGAATGATACAAGATATATATCTTGTATCATTTTATGCAAATTTCAAAGATGATGTCAGTGGACCTTTAAACGCTACAAGATTTTATACTCCCTTTAGTATGTTTGTTACATAATCCATGAAATATGAATAAACACCCAGGACAGATAATTGTTTTCCACATTTATTCTCGAGCAGCTTTTTACTCGTCTGCCTCGGACTCCTCGTCGTCCTGACTGATCTGGAAGTACCGCAGCTCGTACGTCTCCTTGTCGCACGCCACCACCCGCAGCCAGTCCCGCAGGTTGTTCTTCTTCAGGTACTTCTTTGTCAGGTATTTCAGATACCTGGAGCAGAGAGACGAGTTAAAACCAAGTTTTAGAGACTGTCATCCGTTTTTATTTTATATTTTAGAGGCTACGATGTGCGGCAGCGCACCTTTTAGAGAACTGTTTCTCGGACGTGACGTTGATCTTGTTCTTCATGCGGCCAACCTGGACTATGTTCCCCAGGTTCCCCGTCTTCCCATTCACCTTAATCCTCTCCTTGAGGAAAGTTTCCTGTCAGACAGAGCACAGTGATGCACTAGGGAAGGGAACCCTAGTGAGGCAGGAGCTAGGGAAGTGAGCCCTAGTCCAGACACACGGTAAGCCAATTGCAAAACGATTAAATAAACCTTTAATTTACTAAACAGTCATAAGTGCCGTGTACATAAAGTCAAATAAGACGTACAAAGTTTGCAGAGTCCAGGATCCCGTCCTCCACAGGGTGGGTCAGGTCCAGGGTGAACTTGCAGGCTGCTGCCTTTTTAGACTTTTTAACTGCACCCAGCCTCTTCGGTTTACCAGTAATCTGAAATAAAAATAGCAAAAATCTGTTAGAAATCTGGTGTAGAAGCACAAACGTCCTATATTGTACAGATGACATTATTTAAAACTATAAGGAAAAATACTAATTCAAATCTACTTTTCACCATAAATTTGCATAAACAAAACATTAAATTACTTATGTTCTTTAAATTGACACACTCGTACACTTTAGGATTACCGGTACATGCTGCTAAATGCGCTAGCAGTTGCTAACGTTATAAAAATGTAGAAAACCTCATGAGCCATCAGACTAACAGCCCTTACAATGAAGCCGAAACGATCAGTGGATCTTATACTACCTTTACACAACAAATTATTTAATAAAAACTGTTACAACATGAGCAAAACTAATTTGACCAAAAACTCCTTATTTTTCCTAAGGAGTATGGTCTCCAGTAGGACTGGGACACGTGTACGTGCTAACTCTGCCCGTTCATCAACAATACACCTTCATTTAATACACTTAGAATTATTTACAGTAGCTTAGCCTCAGTGACGCTTTATAGTGTTTTTAATAGATACTTGAAATAATCAAAGTAGCATAATTTGACTTCTGAGTAAATTCCCCGAGTAGAGAGGACCTACCGGCGCCATGTTGAGACAGGACGGGAAAGAGAGAGGGACGTCACGTCACGCTGCAGTGACGTAAGACGCACGGCCTGAGGCGCCCTTCCAAATATGGGTAAAGGAGCAACAATGTTGATAATGGGTCTTTTTAGCAACATAATTACATTCATATGGGGCCATAAATCTTTTATTTACAAGCTCATTTTTCATGTTAAGTGTTCAACCCGGAATAAAACATTTAAGTATTTTACAATAAGGTCAAGTTTAGCCTAAAGAACAAATTAAATGGTTGAAGTTTGCAGTTTAGTGCTGATAGTTGAGGCAGGTCCAAAGGCCAACAGGCTCAAACAGCCTGATAATAAACCTGCTGAGTGTGTTCAATCATTGACAAGCTCTTCACACACGTTCAACTTCAGCCTGGGCCTCACACACACACAGGAAGTAAATCCCTCCTGATGAGTCAGAAACCACAAGCATTGCTATGAAACATCTTTTTTCCAGTTGTGCAGGAAGGAGTGATTCATCGGCACAATTTCAGTTTCAGGCATTCAGGCGGGGCGTTGCACAGGTCTACAAAGGAGCGTTAACATTTAGGTTTGTGTTTATTACATCTTTACATGGATTTTCTATCAATTTTAAGCATCTCCCATTTTATCATGACCTTTAAGATGGGTTTAAATCCACTTTTCATTCATCCTAGTTAAGTTCTGGTCCACAAACAGTTTGGAGGTTCAAAGCTGGTCTTGAAAGAAGAAAAATGAATAAAAGTTGAGTCTTACAGGCATTTTTATTACTATTGCTACAATCAAAATCTGTAAACATGAAAAAATTACTTTCTGTTCCGTCATTTACGCCCCATTAGGGTTAGAGAACATTATTTTGAGGTTCAGAAGCTAAAATATGTTAACCTCAGTCGTTTCTTTACTCCTTACGTACAACTCCAACACTGACATTTAAGTTTATCAGAAAGCAACCAAATCAACTGATTTAACTTGCAGAAAGTTTAAAGCTCCACTGACATTTTTTAATTTTCATAAAACTGCTCAAAATATATATCTTTTATAATTTAAATATGTTCATTTTTGTAAACAAAATGATAAATCACTTTAATTTTGCTTTAAAAGTGATTTTGAACTTCAAGCCGTTTAATCATGGGAAATCCGATTACACACGAACGCACCATCTGTGACGTAACACCGGGCAGAGCTCTAGGCTTGTCACAGTGCACGCGTGTGAGCAGCTCGACATGAAGGTCAGTCTGATACAGCATCAGACCTAAATTAGATCCTGTTGTTTCTTGTTCCATCACCCAAACTATTTTCTGCTTCCCAAAATGAAGACAAAAAGCAAAATTAAAGTGATTTATCATTTTGTTTGCAAAAACGATTTAAATGAGCATGCATCAGAGTGATTTAAATGATAAAATATATATATTTTGAGCAATTTTATGAATAGTAAATAAATCATGTCACTGGACCTTTAAAAGCATTTGAGTAAATTAACAGTTTAAAATGTATAAATTCTCAACAAGATGCATTTTATTGTGAAAAGTTTTGCCTAAACTTTGCACGTGAACATTTAAAGTCAGGACACAAATCTTTGATACATTTCTTAGTTTAATGATCCATAACGGAGAAACTTTATATAATATCCAACAGTTTTTGAATTTCTAAGCATACCCCGCCCCCCTCTTTGTAATAAAAAGCAAAAAACTTATTTGTCAAGATTTGATCCTCTTAAGTGGTTCTGAGCCCGAACCGCTTCAGAGACAGAAAACCAGACAGCGTTTGCAGTTTTTTTCCATTTGTATTATCGTTTTATTTCTGCCTTCTCCAGTCAGGTGACAAAGGCCTCGAGTGAACAGAAAGTTAACTGAACCCCCCCCTCCCAAACCCCATAGAGCCCCTCACAGAGAAAAAGAAATTAAAAAGAGCACACGCCTCACTGCAAACTGCCCTCGCACACGTCGGAGGCCCACACACGCCTCTGAAAACAAAACATAACACTGTTTGGGGGGAGTGGGGGGAACCAGACGATCTCACTCAACAGACAAACCATCAGACGAGAAGAACCCTCTGAATTTCTGTTCTTTTAGGGAAAGGAGGAAAAACCTAATTTCTCTTATCTCAGCTTGAGAGCTTTTCATGCTTAATGGGAGCAGGAGGGGGTGTGGGGGGGGATCTCAGGTGCTTTGAGCGCTAGCCGGCCCACCACCAATCCAAGTGATTCAGGAGGAAAAACCAGAGCAGGAACCAGAGAGAAGGCCATGCTGGGAAGCTGTATGGCTGCGAAGAGGGACGACCAAAACCAGAATCAGTATCTACAGCCCCCCCCCCACCCCGAACCCCTTCCCTCTACAAGGCTGCTATCTAAAGAATATAAAAAAATAATCATACAAAAGCTGAACCCCGGACTGTTTTCTGACCCCCCCCCTAAACATTCAGGAATGTGAGCAGCAAAACACTGAAGGAAAAACAAAAACAAAATCAAAGTGAGCAGGAATGAGCAGGTGTTTTTGAAGTCGTTTTTATATAAAGTCGATTGTTTTAAACAAAAACTCTGATCAGGCAGAGGTGGAACATTCCCAAACAGCAACGGAAAAGAGAAATGAGGATGAGAGAGAGAGAGTGGGGTGGGAGGAGGGAGAAATTAAAACATCGATGAGAGAAATCACAACAGAATGACTCCATGTTTGTCTGAAGGCCGGCGCTTTGGTGACTGAACCAATGAGAATGTAAGAGACTGGTTTGTGGGCGGGGCTTGTTGCCTGGGCAGCAAAGTCCATCTCCCTCATTTGTTGGCCAAGACCTTGGTGGCGACGGCACATTCCTCCCCCATGGCAGAAATCACGGTGACCTGCGGGGAGAGCGAGCGCAACGTGTTCAAGTCAATCATCTGAAACCCGACTCCCGTCTGCGCCGGGGAGAGGTTCTGCTCCGGATCTGGACCGGGCCCCGTCCCATTCAGACCCACGGTCAAACTCACCATGAAATCCTCGTTGGCCTCAAACTTCGCCTCGATTTCCTTTCCAACTTCGCTCTCGGGGACGCGCAGGTCCTCTCTGATTTCTCCGTTGTCGCTCATCAAGGCCATGTAGTTCTCGTTGATGTTAACCAGCTGAAAACGCCACGAACAAAAAGAAAACACGGTTTTACTCAAAAGAACTGCACTTTGTACACAGAGGATACAGTACTCTGCAAATAACAAGAGGGTCAGAACAAGACGATTCAAACAGAAAATGCAGTTTGCTTTATTTTATCAAGAAATAAACCTGAAACATGAGCAGAAGACAAACAAGCAGCTGAAAGCTCATTTAAAGCCACTGGGTTTGCTTAAAACTGACTTTAAAGAAGTTTTTCAAAAATATTTGAAATTATTTTCATGTGTTTATTTGTAGGGGGACTTTTGTGCATAAAATAAAATATTAAAAGTAAAATAAAAAAATAAAAAAAGGTGAACGTTTCAAATTAAAAACAGCAAAAAAGAAAGTTATTTTCTAAACGCAGAATTGTTATGTCAACATCTTGAAGTTTTTATTTACAGCACTGTTTTAAAATGTAAAAACTGCAGAAAACTAATTCAAGACGAGAGACGACCTGAGAACACGAATCTGATTTTTAAAAAATAAATCATTTTTATCAGGAACTGCCCGTGGACGTTAAGTTCATCTGAACTAGATTTCTAAAACCTTAAAACAAATTACCGTAAGCAACTTAAATCTACAATTTTCATGTTGACGACTCATTTAGTTTTCCACCTCAACGACTTAAAATGTTATAACTTTTGAATTTTAGAGAAAATGAATCTTAGCATAGCTGCAAGTAAACTTTTACCACAAACTGATTATGTTTTGATGCTCCTTTATCAGAAATATCCTTTTATCGGCATAAAACTGGAAGAAAACAGCTCAAACTTTATAATCTGCATCTTGGTTCTGATTAAAAATAATCCCATGTTATTGTTACACCAGCTGCAGATTCTATCATAAACGTCTGCGTTCACCTCCAGAAGTTCTGTTCAATAAAGAACGTGTGAAATTTATTCACATAAACCATCCTTACGGGCGTTGAAGCACCTCCAATATAATAACTAGTGTCCAGTTTTGTGTTAAATTGTGCACAGAGGCATAAATTAACTGATCTTAACCAAACAACCAGCGTTTGCTCCGGGCGTCGCAACACTGGAGCTAAAGATGCTAACCTGAGACGCAGCAGCCCAAAAAGATAAAAATAGACGTGGAATGAGACGGAGAGCCGACACTCTGATTTCATTCGTTTAGAAAACTCCTCGTGGGTCAAACAGACCTTCAAGCAGTCAGTTGGAGCTGATCGCAGGTTTTTAACTATTTATTTTAACAGTTTGATGCTGTAATGCTTCCCACACCATTAACAGATAAACTACCGTAGCTCTCACAGCTCCAATAAAAACTAAAGATTTCCTAGAAACCCACTTTTTATATTGTGCATCACCAATTTATGATCACGGAGCTCAGTTTAACACAAATATCTGCAGAATTAAAAATAAAAGCTTTACATATCTGAACACTTCCCCTGCAACTCAACGTCCGAGGCCAATTAAAGCGACATTAACCCGACTAACCGGGTCAAACTGAAGCTTGTGTACCTGATAGTCTGTCCTCTTGATGGAGGGAACATCCATGTTGTGGGTGGAGGGGCACATGTCTTCATACTTCTTGTTGTTGAAGATGTCGATACCAACCATGTTAACCTGCAGGAACCAGAGCAGCACATCCACCGGTGAGCGTTTCACCAGAACTGACCGGCGGCGCTGCCAATCACTGATGCAATGTTTGTTAAAACAGGCCAGGACAGGTCACAAAGCAAACATCTAAATGGAAAAGTGGATTTTATTAAACGTAGACAAATCTTTTATGAGGGTAAAACACACAAGGTTCCTATAAATTATTCCCAACCTTTTTTAAACACCCAAATACAAACATTAAAAAGATTAAAGCACTGTTTGGTGAATTTATGTCAATTACACAGTTCAAATGAAGGACTTTAGTGAAATCATGCTCTATGCTCCGATTTAGTTTAACAACAAAAGTAGCTCACTAGTTGCAATACACAGCAAACATTCAAGTTTTGTGAATATCTAGTCAATAAAACCTTTAAGTTTGAAGCTTCAGTTCAAATTTTTATTCAAAATGTATCTTTGAGGCAAATCAGGGCTGTTTTTTTTTAATTTACCATTTATTTATCCAGGTTAGTCTCATTGAGCCACGAGAACTCTTTCAGGAGAGACCTGTTAGGAAGAAGATGGTGGGGGGCCTTGCTCAGGGGCCCAGAGCGGGGCAAACGAGGGTGGAGGCAGGTGTGGGTGTTTCACCTTTTTCCACCCACATTTTTTTGATTTTGTCGGTACCGGGGCTTGAACCGGCGATCTTCCAATCACAGGCCCACCGTCTCTAACCACTGCGCCACCACTCCCCGTTGAAAACTTTTGCATGCCCAATATTTGATAAATGGTTTTAACAGCATTTTCCTTTCTGAAAAGCTTGTTTCAGTTCAGACAGATTCATGTGATTTTTAACAAACCACTTCTCTCCCCAGATGTATACGTCCTGCAATCAAGTCTCCGAGTCAGCGCTGTCCAAAACGGGCCAACAGTACCTTAGCATGTCCGTGCTTGCCGGTCTTGGAGGTGGACATCTCCACGATTTTGCAGGGACGTCCCTTCAGCACCACGTAGCCGTTCTTGCGCAGAGCAGAGCACTGCATTGGGTACGTGGCGGAGGCGCCGGACTCACCGGTCGTGAAGTCAAGATCGGGATCTGCCATGGTGCGATGGGTCTGAGGCGCTGCAGAGACAACCAGAAGCCCCGTTAGCTCCAATAAAATTTACCAGTAATGATGAAACAGGTCCGTCTACAGTATCACTATGAAGTCCAAAAGATGCTTTATGTTGTTAAATTGAGTAAAATATGCAATTTAAAGTCCAGTTGTCCCTAAAGCTTAACAGTTTAGGCCGCAACTTTTACTAACTGCATGCAAATAGCTCAGAAGAACAGTATTAATACATGTAATGTCTCACATTTAAATAGAGAAATCAAGTTTTTTTGCATTTAAAGTCTGAACAATTCTCTGCGTATAGATTATTCTGTTGTCTCGTTATTAAATCCATGGTAAAATATAGAAAAATGAAATAAATAAACACTAAAACATTCAAACACGAGATTTATTGTTATAATTTCATGATTCAGTGTCTTTGAAACTTAAGTTTAAAGCCCATTATTTTATAGTTTTACATCAAAGCTGAGAAGTTTAATACATTAGCTTTAAAGTCCCAATTCAAGACTTTAAAGTCCTCAAATCAGAAGCAAAGTTTAATTTGAGCTTCACAAGTTTAAAGCTCAACGAGTTTTCCAGCCGTGTTAATTTTACCAGACTACTCCAGAGCCAGGTTAACCTTTTAACATGAATATTGAGTTAAATAAAATACGTTTAGGGCATTTAAAAGTCGGTTTAAATGTGAATAAACAAGAGGCGGCGGGTCAGAAACGTGCTAGCGCGGAGCTAACCGGCTAAACACGAGGCTATAATGCTGTCTCATCCAGCGGGCTAATTTTAGCTTTACGAGCACAAATCAACAGTTTCAGCAGCAAATGCAGGTTTATATAAAACAAACGAGCGGTTTACCTTTAAAAAGCAAATTACCGAGAGTAGTTTAAGCTTTGTTTAAGTTAGTTAGCTTGGCCTTTTAGTTTACAATTAAAAATAACGGTAAAAGTAGCCGAACTGGGACTAACCCTATTTGTTTAAATAAAATGGAGTCAATGAATCACTTTAACTTGAACGGGATGCAGCTTTAACGTTTGGAGGTGCAGAACAAGCCCAACATGCGCTGCAGCTGCCGCAAGTAGCGCCTACCGTTATCCAGAGGCTGCTATGCTAATACTAGCAGCGGCTAAAGTGGCTAGCATTCCCGATTAGCCAAATAGAGGCTCAAATGGAGGCCGTGCTCGACAACAGCCAGCGCAACAGCATTCACTTCCGCTCGAAACGTTTTCCAGCGACTGGCAGCGGATGAATCGACACCGAGTCCGCCATGGCCGCCGAACAGAGCGCGCTGCCGCTGAAGGCCGCATGTCTCTTTGATTAACAGCCTGGTCACCCACACCCTGCCCCGCCACCGAACAACTCCGCACCAAGAAACCCCCTCCCCCGCTACAGAACTGCTTCGCAGGCCCGTACCCGACTTACTTTACTGCCTCGGAATCCGCACCGAGCTCAGCGGAGAAACCTGCTAAAGTTCTCTATTTATTTCCCCCGAAGGAAGAAACACGCGCCATGCCACACTTACCTTCCGAGCAAAAAAGAGGACCGAGAGTGCGCACGCGCGGACAACTTCACTGCAGCATCCGTGGAGGAAGGAGGGCGGGGCGTTTGTGTGACTTCCGGTGGCGGCCCGGGCAGAAAGGGTTGCCAGCTCTGAGTATACCTGGCAACCTACCGCAAACGTGCATTTTTTTAAAAAATGTTTATGTTTATTAAATTTATTTTTATTTTTTTTACAAAAAACACAATACAAAACAATCCCATACATGATAACGTACAAAATAAAAATAAAATGAAAGGTAGCAGAAAGAAGAAAAAATCTTATTACAGTACTGTATCTGCCCCTTTTTTCAAACAATCAGTTCAAACAATAATAATCTTCCAGTAAATTTTTTTATTTATTTAATTTTATTTATGTATTTAAACAAACAGAACTACAGAACACTACATAAGCACACACACTCTTTGCCCCACTCCCTTCTGGACGGAGGTTGAGGAGCATCAAATGTAGAACCACTAGACTGAGGAACAGCTTCTACCCTGAGGCTGTTAGACTCATGAATAAATAAATAATAAGAATAATCATTGCAAAATATCACATCATGCTGATGCTGATCTGTTTTCTTGTTGCTGTGTTCATTTGTAACCATCTGCTCATACAGACTCATGTTCGTGCTGCTGTTGTAATTACCATATTTTCCGATATATAGGTCGCACCTTTTTATGTTTTTTCAAGGCCTGCGACCTATACAACGGAAAATACTGTATGTTTTTCTATTACATTAGTGCTTAGTGTATTTCTAGTTGATGTTTTTCTTAGTTATATCCTAGATATTACTGTTTTTCTCTTACATTTTGTTGTTGGATGTAACTGGGACCCTGTGTACATAATCTTGTTTCATCACATGTAACACATGCGGTGCAAATGACAATAAAGATTATCTGACTCTGACTCTGATAAACAAAAATATATACAAACTCTCATGAAGGATATAATATCTACAATCTAGAAGCTAGGAGGCAGTTTACAAAATGATGAAAGTTGAGAAATATATATAGGCCTGTATATCAAAATACAGTACAATAAATTAAAAAGTACACAAAGGAGAAAGACAATATTAGAAACTTAAAACAGCAAGTTTTTTAGATAACTGTTGTGAGATAACGGTCCTGTGTATGTCCTGTACATATTGCAGTTCTGACAATAAAGTTGACTTTGACTTTGAGATGGTTCTAGCAGTTTTCCAGTTTTTTAATCTAGGTGAGTAGGCTTTGAATTCGTTTTTTGATTTGATTTGATTTGATGTTTATTCATTCATTTTAAAAGAACAATACAAGACAGTTTCATCAGATACAAGATTACAAGTAGGATAAAATGAAGGGAGCAGAAAGAAGATGAAATCTTATTATATCTGCCCCTATAATTCGTTATAGAATTCGTTCATGAAACATGGGAAGGAGGGCTTATTATCCCTCCACTTACTAAAATGAATGTGGTACTTAGCTATAAGGACAACTATATTTATGGCATCGAAGTAAGCTGAGCTTAATCTGTCTACATAGAATGAAATGGCTTCAATATCAAATGAGGGAATGTTGAGTTTTAGATTAATCCAGTTTGTGATGTCAGTCCAAAAACTTTGAGAATACTGTATTGACATGAAAAAAACAAATGCTCAAGGGATTCATCTTCGGATTTACAAAAGGTAAATCAACCTCAAATTTAAATCTTCTGTGCAGAAACATGGCCACTGGATAAATCTTATTTATTATTTTAAAATGGTTTTCTACAGGAGATATTGGCCATACCGCAAACATACATGTTTTAGCTAAAACGAAAAACGAAAAAAAAAAAAACTTCGGACAGTTTTATGAATTCATATAGTCTTTGCTAAATCTGATTGGACTTAATTTTTTAGCAACAACATAAAAACAAATAAATAAAAATAAAATTTAATGTTAACACTTGATAGTAGCTCTATACTCCACACAGAGGGCTGTGGTAGCTCGGTGGTCTGTGGTTGTCGGGTACGGCATCTGGTTTAAAAAATAATAATTAAAAAAAAAATTAAAAAATACAATTGCCAAGTCTTCGTGCGAGTTGGTTGAGTCCAGCTTATCTCAAATGTAGGTTGTTCACAGTTTATACCCGTAAAATAAAAGCCACATTGAACTATTTATTGCTTACATAAGTTTAGAAACTCTGCCAATCCACCATTTGACAATGACACTCATCAACTGTTTTATTATTTTTGCCTAATGTTTTTAACCCTGTTAAAACATGTAACCTGTTACCGGCAAATGCTTTTAAAGGTGAATATTTTTCTTCAGACCCAATGCTTAGTTTGTTATGACACACATTATGGTCCTAATACCAACTTTAGAATACACCACAAAAAGACTTCACAGTTGGGATTACAAACAAATATCACCCAAAAGTCCAAATTTATATACTTAAGTGAATAATATAATATTATAATTATTGTTGAACAAATTGATGAAAGGTTAAGGCTCAATTAGCCAGTTTTCTTTTATAATATGCTACATATACATTGTGATTATTGACAGGATTTGTGAGTGTAGTTGTTACTATTGTTGTACTATTTATTTACTGCAATAATAATAATAATAATAATGAATTCCATTTATAATGCACTTTTCATTAATAAAAATCTCAAAGTGCACTGTTTAGTAAGCTCCTGGACATACAGGTGAATCACTCGCTGGTCACCTGGATCAGAGACTATACGTCACAGGTGGACCACAGTTCTGTATGTAAGGCTGCAGAACACCAAGGGACGGTCCTCTCACCCTTTCTGTTCACACTTTACACCTCAGACTTCGGGTACAACTCACAATCCCGCCATCTGCAGAAGTTCTCGGCTGACTCTGCCATTGCGGGCTGCATCACTGGTGACCAGGAAGCTGACTAGAGGTGTAGTCTCCGGCGTAAGCTGTGGTGTGGTGGGGCAGCAGGGTGAAGAAAGCTGATGCCAACAGACTCAATAAGCTCATCAAGAGAGCTGGTTCAGTTCTGGGAGTGGAGCTGCAGTCTCTGACAGTCTGAGCAGAGGATGCTGAGGAAACTGCTCCAGATCCTAATAATAATAATAATAATGAATTTAATTTATAACGCACTTTTCATTAGTGAAAATCTCAAAGTGCTACACACATTCATACACCGGTAGCGGCAGACTACCATGCAAGGCACTTTCCAGTCCTACCGGGAGCAACTCGGGGTTAAGTGTCTTGCCCAAGGACACAACACATGGGCACATTATCATGGTGTATAATCTCCTATCTGCCCATAAAAACTCTAAAGAGAAGTGCAGAGAGGTTTGCTACTCAGAAACCCGAAGCCACCCAACAAAGAACGCTTATTTCAGTAATCAGGATGTTGCTCTCTCAGTCATGATCCATAACCCAAAACTGTAGGCGAGGATTGACACTTAGATGGACCAAGAGTGTCTATAGCACCATTAAAAATATCTCAAGGTACAGTATAATACTTCAGATTTGATGCTCATATAACAGCAAACTGTGGTCCATAGAGAACAGACTAAACCACCGTGACTGTTGGCTTGGCATTCACTTTGTGCATAGCCTCGCTACACTTCTCTACTCTACTGTACAGTATACTGAGCATTGTTGCTCCTAAAAAAGGAAACAAACAAAAACCCTTATAAAAAGCCTGGCTTGCATAACAACTTTTATTTTACCATTCTGCTCAATACAGTTTATTATACAGCAAACATTTACAATGAAAATCATCTCAGCCTACACCTGTGTTAGCTATTTTCTGTTGTTTCAAAATAACATATCTGTAGCAGAGATGAGTAGAGAATACATGTTGAGGAAGAGATACACCCTAAGCTACAGGACTTGTATTTCTGCCGTCAAAGACAATAGTGTTTGGTGATGAATCAAGTTTAAGAATGTAATTGTAAAAATGTTGTAGGAAAACACACTAAATAAACTGTGATGTAAATTTTTTCAATGGTAATGTATGTTTTTCAAAGCTAAAGTTTAGACTAAAACTCTGTAAAAGGTGGCAAATATTCCATCTGCTAAAGTACACATTTTAATTCTTTTATTTTATTATTCCTTTATTTTTATATTTGGTCTCCAATTGGAAAATGTATTACCGGTAATAAAACTATTATTGCGGCCAGGTTGCTCAGAGTCTGCAGTTCATTCCATTGCTTATAAAATGAACTAATGGATAATAAAAAATTAACAATAATTAAAAAAAACTATGTACAGTATAGTTTTAGCTGACTATACAACAATTTCTAACTTTCCCCTTTTTGACCAAAATTCCTTTAAAAACTAACTTTTAAAAGTCTATTTAAAGAAGATGTGTAAAAAGGGGTTGCAATAGGTGGTCAGTGCCATGGTTTTTTGATCCTCAGGTTGCAATTCCAGCCCAGGTTGTGTCAGGAAAAGCATCCAGCATAAAACAATTGCCATGCAATACGTCAC